>QNGE01000079.1:343402-363898 GCA_008508345.1 Paragonimus westermani | reverse complement strand
CGACCACGACTTTCTCCTACCGTTTTACCCCCTATTTCTTCTGCCTTCCATGTGCCTTCGGGCGATAATTGTTTTCTGAGGCCAAGACAACTGGTAAACATTGGCGCCTTCAATGTCCGCACTCTCTGACAAATCGGTCAGCAAGCCGCTCCGGCAAGTACTCTCTCAAGCCTGGAGCTTGATTTTTGCTGTGTGTCGGAGACACGAGTCTACGACTCTAGCACAGTTATCCATTTGAGCTCACCTCTAGATAGCTGTCGATCCGAGCTCTTCTGTCTCAGGATTTCTGGTGACGCCGAAGCTGAATCTCGCGGTCAAGCTGGAGTGGGAATCGCACTGAGATCCCGAGCAGAGCAATGTTTGCTTGATTGGATTCCAGTGAACAGTCGCTTGTGCGCTGTCAGACTCAATACATCGGTAAAAGTCCGTTGACGCAAATCAGAAAGGCGTTGTGTATTCATTATTCTCACTTGCAGCTCGGTTGTTTGTTTGCAAGTTGTAGGCACCTTGATGTTGAATGTTTGAATATGGACGTAGTTATTTTCAGTAGTTAGGTCCCTGCCCGTCCCCTTCTTTTTTCCTTCTCTCCTATATATATAAGGTTTGCTTTTTCTTCATGATTGTGTGACAGTTAAGCATGAGTGTGAACCATTGATCTATTGCTGTCTGTGATGATGATGTAGGAAATCTACGTGAACCATTCAACTCATCACGAAGATGCAGGCCAACTCCTTCAGACTTGGCTGAGAGTGAGTTTCTCTTGGCTGTTTTCTCCCTACCCTTACAAGTATATATATATACATATATATAGGGTGGTCAAGATGGCTGTTAACTGAAAAAACGTCGATTTTAGCTGGCAACACTAGACCGGTTTGGAGCTATGTCATTTTGACTGTTTTAGACAAATATCACTAAGTGAGTTGTTCACAACGTGACGGTCTAGCCGTTTGTGTTTTTGCTTCGTTTTCCAGCACAACATTCATTTTAACGCTGATAGATATCTGATAGATCCTTGATGAATCATCTCGACGAGCTGCAACTCGTTGGTTGATCATTATTTCGGTAGTCCGGCATTAGCATGAACGCTTGATTTATAGCTTGCCTTAATGATAATTTTGATGATGACGTGATAAATGCGTTGGACTGTTTTTAAAGTGGCATATCAGTAGAAATGGAGCTGGTGTGAATTGAAGTGTTTTATGACCAGGTAGCTTTGATCATACAACATCACCAGCAAATGATTTTTGCAAATCGGTCGTCATACTTGAGTAGGCTACCTAAGCACACAGAGTATGGGTAACCATCAACGGAACTATTGTAATTCTGGGTGGAAGTGCCCAAGAAACTGAGGCATCTCAATACACTGTTGTTTTCCGCTACTGGTTATTAGTATTCCCAGAATATTGTCCGGCATTTTCGATGCAATGATCATGACTGACACCCAGAAGATAGTGGTGATGTGAAGTAAACAGTTCGGCAAACAAATTTACCGGAATTGGATGCTCACGAATTATGTACCCTAGTGGTAACACTAACAATAACATATCGTTAACAGACCCTTCCAAATCCGTTGTACTTTTTTTCAAACTGCCCACAATCTACGTCGTCATAACAGGTCAGAGTCATGTCCGGTCGACTCTTTGATCAACCTTAACGAAATAGAACGGTCACAGTTTACAGTTCGCCCCAGAGCACATCTGTGGAAGAGGGCAGCGTCGAGATTTGGGCAGGACAAAGCGGTAATAGATTATTCGAAATATCTAGTGCGTGCTAGTGTGTACCCCCCACACACACACCATCCGCCAACGTCACTGCTGACCACAGAAATCATATTACAAATGAGAAGTGTGGCAGTCCAAATGTGAAATTTCCCAGCTCCAGGTGTAGCTTCGTAACTCAGCTGGTAGAGGGCTTGTCGCTTTGAGGCACGCTGTGTCTGTCGCTGGTTCAAATCCAGCCGAAGCCCTGACTTCTCACAGTTCGGTCTCACCTAAAATCATAAATCTGCCACAATACTCATTAGTAATCAACTCATTGCTTTAGTGCTTCCCGTTTAAATTAATGAAATGACTATGAGGAACACCACCATTACGACAGTAATGTTTCTCTGAACGGAACGAAAAGAGGGAAGTGGGGAGTTTTAATGGAGGATCACTCCACAATAAATAAAGCAGGAACAAACCATCTCATGCCTCTATATAAAACTCCACTCTCCACAAATTTCTACACACCCTGGAAGTCTGGCTGAACTATTGACCAGTTGACTGGATAACTAGTATCAGAATGAAACACCCATAATTCTCTGTTCTCTGCCTGACTGGTGCGGCACTAGGTGAATAGAATTCAACACCCTAACTTCACTACAACAAATTCCATAAAACAATTTTTAGGTGAACTGCCCTCTTTTATTCATTCGGAAGACGTGTAAATTTCGAACACGGCCATTTCTTATTTGAAGCGCTTGAACGCGTAGATTGGACAGCTCATCCGGCTTGACAACTGTTTTGTTCCAAACAGACTGAGGTGACACGCTTCACCTTTTGACCTGTTACGAGTTTTTGTGTCGCTTGCATTATATTCTGTGCGAACTGTAGACTGGCCAAAGTGGATGTAAAGTCTTTGGGGTCTGAATTAATAGTGATAATCAGGAAACATTTCGATTCACCTGTCAATACAGGGCTAAACAACTGGATAAGTGGACAGTCCTTAAAAGTTGGTATCTTACGTTTACGCAACGCAGTGAACACCCCTGACAAGGCCAACAGTGATTTGTTCACTCCATCGATGGATTTGTCTACAACTAGTGTGACATTTTCACTGCTGTGTGAATTTGATTCGGAAGTTATGGATGTGGTTTTTGGTGTTACCATATCAAACTCGTCCGTGTTCGTCCTCTTTTCCCAACTGGCCAATTCGGCTAATAAGAGTATAGACTGGACAGGCGTGTCATTACTACATTTTTGCACTCCTCTAATAATCAGCTGAATCAATAAATGCGCTGGTTGTGTACCTTTTCTGCTATTCTCTTGATCCCGAATCTCATGCACAAAATTGTCAAAATCTAACCCGGTTTTCAGTTCAAAGGATCGCATAGTTAAACATGTATGGAAAATATTTCCACTGGTACAAGTACTGGGTGGTTTAGTGGTAACGCAGTGAATGTCTTTGAGTAGGTCAACAACCTTTGCATCATTTACGTGCATGGCTTGTACATGAACTGTGTATATCCAAGCTGTACGCTGTCCGATTAATGCGATCAGTTGATGTACAGCGTCTTGTGCTATACCCCGAATTGTTTCTAAATTATCTTCCAATTTTTGACTGTGAACTGAACTACCAAACATGGTAAATGACTTCCCGCTCATTCTAGATCCATAAGTCATGATACACATGTTTTGTCCATCCAAGCACCGATTGAGTGTTTGGGCAATTTCCTTGAAAATTTCGTGATGAACTGTACCCGCTCCAAACACCTTTTCAAAAATGAAGCATCGCATTTGATCCACATCCAGGGCTAGAGCACAATTGTCCAACTTTGAAGCACTCGCGGCCAGTGGGAGAGACTTGGGGACTAGTAGTTTGTCGTCCGAAACAATTTGCAAATAGTTGTTCGGATGAGGCTTTATGCGACAACTTACGTGGATAGTCCCAACAAGGTCTTGTAAACGTTTGGATAGTATACGTCTCTGTTGTTCCTCTTCCCTGAGCATACCTTCTAGCTCTAGTTTTCGAAATTCCAACAATTTCACTTCTGCTTTTAAATTATCTAATTCTCTGCATTCCAACAACCAGGGTTCCTGAGAAGCTTCACGCATCTGTGAAAGAGGTGTGCTGCTGGGACTCAGAACCTTATGTGAACTTTTATAACGTGTCGAATGACCACCGTTACGTGGATCAATGGGTGTATGGCTCTGCTTCGATAAAAACATAAGGGATTCTGTGTTTTGTATATTTTTTTCCAACAACTGTATTTCCAGTTCTTGATCAGTCACGTATTTCTTCAATTGGTTTCTCTGTTCTTTTGTCTTTTTTAATACATGAAGAAGCCGAGTTTTAATTTCATTCTGACGTTTAATTTCTTCTGCGTGCAAGTTATGGTTGGCCAACAAATCTTGGATAAAAACAGTTGATATGAAAATGGTCATATCATCGAATTCGTAAGATGATGGTAGCCTTTTATCCTGGTCCACCTTACAGTCTATATCTTCTACTGCGTTTTGTAATTCTGTCTCCAGATTGGCATGTAAATCCCATGGAATGGAGAGAACCTCGTCAAAAAAAGACCTCTCACCATTTTGATGTTCATTTTTATTTGATGGGGGTGCCAGCAGATTTTGGCCGTCTCTCTTGTCTTCATCTGGCAAAATTTCTCTAAACTTTGACTCAAAAAGTGATGCGATACCGAGGAGGTTTAAATAACGCATTTTCCATCTTTTGGCCATGTATACTTGCTGTCCCTCGGTTGTAGCTTGAACAGTAAGTGATTTTTCGTGTGCGTCTTTTTTGCTGGCCACTTTGAATGCAAATTCATCTAACAGTTCATCTAGTCGTTTGGGTTCACCAGTTACTCGGACTTTTTGTTGTATCGCTTCCAATAACTTATGATTTTCAGCCTCCAGGTGGCACAAACATTTATACAAGCGGTGATAGAAATACTTATACTTGGCCCCACCGAATGCATTCGCGGAACATTGGGAGGTGGATTCTAAAACCAGGCTGGAAGTACCATTGTCAGCATAGCCGCCAGTGGTTGTAGACGGTCGTACGGGGGGTAGCTCAGATGACACTAAGGACTGCGGCTCATTAGCCATGATCTCGATAAAGCCAATGCCCGCTGCACGTAGTGGTCATTTAAACTGAAGCAGTGGTTGATCGATGGTGCGCTCACGTGACCGATCAATCTCAAGAATGTCTGACCAACATTTAGTAATAAAACGCGCGCTTAACTCATGGTGGTCTGTTTTCCACACTTACAAGGCTACCTGCCCTTACAGAAATCATCACGTTTAACAAATAATCAATTCGTTATGCTGTAAATGGCGTTAAATATCGTACTGAGGTTGTGCTGAAGCGGTTTCTTGCTTGAAGGATGTTCATCTAATCAGTGCTCGGGCACAAGGTGCCAGAGATTGAATTATGGTTAAGTTGGTGCAAACCAATCAAAAGCGACAGTCAGCTACTTTTGAATGCGTATCTGTTTCCAACAGCCGAGGTGCTATATACAAGGTCGTGAAAAAACACAACAATGAACTGGCTAATCAAAACAGGAGAGAAGGCTTGCCGATTAATAGCCATCGTAGATGCTCCTATTCTTCCATAAAAAGGTGCCGTTTTTCCGCCCAGTTGAGATCGTTTAGTGCCGCCTAGGCTTCTTTTCTGACGTTCCTCTAGTGAGTAGTTCAGTGATTGATAGAAACATCCAAATATAGTTTTATATATGTGATTAACTTGAGGACCCAAAGGATTGGGTAGGGCAGTGTAACATTCAAACCAATCAACCACCGTCTACTGAATCACTTAGCATTATTATTCAGTGAGTAGTTTGCGAAACTTAGTTGCTGCAAACAGTGAACGGAAAATATGGTAAAGGCTATGTTACTTAATAATCTCATTGTCGATATGTTAGTTCGAATTTTTTCGACAACGAGGAGTGAACGCTTGCTTGTCACTTGATCTGTGAGATATGAATCCTCTCATTAAGCCAACTTTCTATGAAAACTCACCTTGCGACTGGTGTCAACACACCATAACAGGGTTAGCAGTTTATCGGCGATGGATTTTGTGCTGCCTTTTATCCCATGAAATATTCTTTCTGAGGATGTTTTCATGTGAATCATCCTTACTCCGGTAATACTATCCAACAACCCAAATACTGTGTACTAAAGCCGCAAAGTGTGGGATAGAAATCAGACCAGTAGAAGAGAATACAACAAATAACTCCACAGTACTTTGTTGGTTGCAAATAATTGGATTTCATTTCTAACAGTGAGATTGGAAATAGTGAAAACGTAGGAAAAACAGCTGTTAGTGTAAGATTACACTTCTGAGGAAGGCCACTAGAGGTGGTTGAAACATAGAGTATTACAACTTGTTCCTAACGTTATATTGCTGTCAATTTGTCTATCAATTAGCGAAAAGAGTTTGTGATTTGAACAGTCACAAACGGTGTACTACAACGTGTCAATATTCTAGCCCACTCAGTTGCATCTTGCTGTACTGACTACAAATATTGAGGATAAAATATGCTTAGTTGGTGAGTTTGCCAATGAGCTGTCAATTGTTCGTCAAGCTGCGATTCAAGTTTAACTTCATTTCGAGCTAGAAATTTTATAGGTAACTTATGCTGCTCACTGACGTTTCAGGAGTTGGTTGTGAACATGACAACTGAAGGTTATGTCTAAAATGCGTTGTTCTTTCTTATCTGTCAACAAGACAGAGATGGACAAGAACTATTCATAAGAGCTAAGATAAATTCTGAATGCATCTCTGTAGAGGTTGTCACTTTCAAGTTGGTAGTTAATTTGTAGGACAATTCTTTCTTTTGTCGTACTTATGGCTTAAACAGAAGTGTACATAAATGCGCCTAGTTTGACGAATCATCATGGTTAACATCCTTCAAACGCAATAGTGATGTAAGTGCATATTTGTGTGTGGCGACTGTTGTGTGTATGACATGAAGTTGATGGTCGCGTAACTTACATTTGTTTAATCAGTGATCGATAAATTATGTTCCTGTATTCTGAACTCCCGTTGTAATGATTGTTAGGCTCGCATTGACGCGACCATTCAAAATGCGTCCAAAAAACGGTTTTCCTATTACCGTTATTTTCGGCACATCCTAACGGTCTGATGCCACCTAACTATCGGATCTTTTCTCCCGATCGGTTAATCCCTATGTGTTTTCTATTGGTGGATTGTTCAGTATTTGTACCGTCATGGTTTACATACGCCTTTTTACACCGCCATCAAAATCCTAGATATAACTGGCCGTGCTAACACAATTCCTCTTTCTGTGTCCGTGAAAATTTGGTGGATTGAATATTTATGTTTCTTTTAGTCTTTCCCCTAATTTGCTAAATGTTCTTCATAATTTCATACCTGATTAATAAACAATCTATTTCTACCACAGTTCTTTCTCTACATGAACCGGCTGCGTGGCGAGCTAAGAATTTAATAGACACTCTTTGAAGTTCGGGTGCAACTACTCAGAGTTCAGTGCGGTGATGTACGTTGCAGGTAGACCAAAATTCGTCTGACGAATTTGTTGATGCCCGGGGCTAACAGACATTAAAACCTGTTGTCCTGAGTACTCAGAAAAATGGTCACCGTAAACTTGCTATTCACATCTTCTGAGCAAACAATCCGCAGATAACTAGATCTTTGTCCAGCAACCTCAAAACTAGCCAAATATCGAATTTTTGTGACCAGGAGTGATCCATTTGGGCTATACATCCAACTCAGTTTAGTGTGATCGAGCTCATACCTTCAACTGCCAACTCTGCTCCGGGGTGATATGGGTCACCTCTCAGATTGAAGGAGTTTGGCCACGAAATCCTACATAATTTCAATGATTTCATCTACTAAGACAAAAACTGAATGAATAAAAATCTTCTTTCTGACTGCGTTTGCCGGAATTTAACGAGCTTGGTCAGTCCTCACATAACCTCAAAGCCTACAGTGATTAATCAGTTTGTAGTACCGAAGGACACAATAAATCATATATAGCTTATAATATGCGTATGCATACTATTTCACTCTCAACTCAACAGCTTCAAACAAGTTACCTGCTACTGGGAACAGAAACAGTCGTGCCACATGAAAACAAGGTAGTTCAAAGTCTTAGTTGACATCACTCACATTTCGCTTCAGCCTTCGTAATCACATACATTCTCCGTCAACATACTCAATCTTCCGAATGGTTAGAGTTTGTCAGTTGTGACCGGTCTTAGTAGATCGCCCTACTTTCTCCCTAGGCAGCTAGGTGAAACGCATATCTGAGTATGAAAACTGCAAAGAAACGAAAATAGGGCTGAATTTATATCAATTTATTTCATGGCTTCTTATGTGTGAGTTCATTTCGTTAGTTTGTGACTGTAGAGCGCAGAATTTGCTTAAAAGATCAGATTATGGTTCACAACCTAATGGTCGGCAGGCTGAATCTTGTTCAGACATTCATTGGCTGATGCTTTCAACCAGGGGCAGTCCGATTGCACAATACCGGCTTCATGGAGAAAACATGAAATCACATTTACCTAGCATATTATTTTGTGAATTTGAGGGTGATGACAACCAGCTGTGTTTCTAACTAGGTCTATTTGTGCGCAGTTTCACCCTTGTTCATTGATCTTAATTTGTGAGCCTAAAGTGACCACTTGGAGGACGCAATAAATAATCACCAAAACACTTTTCCCAATGAAAGTTTAACAGACGAACTGATTCCTAATCATTCACCATTAATTCAAATGGGCTTCTTATAGTGCATCCACATGAACAGATCAACAGGATAGGTGAGTCACTAGGCATGGAAAATGGTTGAAAAATCTCGCACGCCTTTATTTTAACCCTAATCCAGCAGTTCGCCGATGACTAAAACATAACTCGTCTACTTTCGCAACCGCTTTTGTTTACTCACTCATTTGTTCTCTAACAGCAAACCACTTAACCCACGCCTATCAGAACACACCTGTGAACACATCCGAACCTGGAACAGTGGAAAGGTTCCCAGTCATTTCCAACAAGCATTGCTGGTTCGAATTATGCTATAAATTAGGCTACTTAGTCTCTTTCTATTTACTGAAGCGAGGCCATTCAAACAAACCGTATAGGATGTCGACTTTTAGCCGTGACTGGGACTATTGGAAGCCTACATTACTCCTGTGCCCTCCGAACTTTTGGGGTGACCTCTCATTGTTGTAATCCACCAGTGGTGGCATGACGTATTCAACTCTCAAGGCTCTAGCCATGTCATAAATGTCAAGTACTTCTCTCGGGAATTGGTTCAATTTATAACTATGACGGGCTGACCTATTACGCAGACACATTATCAGCTTGTTTCCGACTACCGAGACATCAAGGTTACATATAATCGATATCCATCAACACAATTTACAGCAATCGTACACCTTCTCAGATTACGCACCTATATAGACGTGCACTGGGCGACTCGTTATGTACCCCGGTTACGGTTGTTATGAAGACAAACTCGTGGTTGGCAATTATATTCATGATGATCACATTATTACTTCACTATCTTACTGAAATTTGCTTGAGGTTTGTCAGCGTAAGCTCGTTTTATGGTTTTTTTCAACAATCTCTCGACAAAAAACGTTTTCGTCAACAGCAGTCAAAATCTTAAGTGAAATGTTCTAGCTGACCTTCAGTATCGGACGCTACCTTACCAACTAATCAACGATCATTCTTCACAGGTGAAGCGGTTGATACATCTTCACTCCGTACACTTTCAACCGAATGTACACAGGTTCGAAGTAAGAGTTCAGCTGTACTGCTTGATTAGTCGACCAATTTCTTGCCATAACAGCCCAAAAGACTTCGACTGCTTTGTTGAAGTGCAGATTTTTCTGTCCACGAAGTGAGTTGGGACATCAGTTTGTCGAATGTACACATCTTTTCCTCCAGTCTATGAAGAGCATGACATAAATTCTTAACGCTCATCAAGTGGCAATCAAGTGCTGGTAAAAGCTCGCTGAGCAATTGTAGGTTAGATTTCAGAGCTGACGACGGAGATGAAAGGCTCAAAGTTACCAGCTGACCATTCGGGCAGGCCAGTGTGCCAAAATCAAGCAAACGGTCCGTGACAGTTCGTAAATTATCAGGGATTATTAAAAATAGGCTATCGAATTCTTCAAGCATATCTCGAAGACGTCGAAGACTGGGCACCATATCATACAAAGTGGGCACGGCATACTTGTTAGGGTGATCACCAGTGCTAACGTCTACGGACAGCTCTCGAAGAGAAGAATGTTTGTCCAACTCAGGATTTTCTCTTAAAGGCTCCATTCTAGATTGGGTTTTCCTTCCAGTTGATGGATCTCTATCTGTAAGACAGACTAATTGTGCTTTACTATAATGAGTCACCATTTCAGATTGACATGATTTTCTGCTTAGTGGGTAAGAAGGTTCTTTCCTCAAACGGGCTTTAGAAGTGACATCGGCATATGGGTTATAATTTTTGTGTCCTTGTCTTGGACGAGAATTCGATTTCCCTCCTTGGGTAAACAATGGTAAGACTTCACCTGGTTTGATCGGTGCAATCGGATGGTCATCATCAGCATGACACTTCCTCGATTGAGTACCAGGTAGTGAAGCCCGACTGCATTGAAACCCACGATATGTGCAGTCAGCTGGCTTTCGATCCGTCCGTTTACGCCTTTTCGCACCTTTAAGAGGCTCACTGTAATTCTGTCGGTGGAATTCTGATAGTAAACTGTTTGAATCACACGGATGCTTTGTTTCTTGTACAAAATTTTTATCACACGACAAATGTTGTGGCCGAACAGTTTTGTTACCCATGTTTATTGCTAGCAAAGTTCGACAAAACTTATATCTTCTCAACGCACGATAAAAGTGTACAGCACCATCATCAACGTAATAATAAATTAAACTGTACTATTGATCAGTACACGTGACAGAGTTGAACAGTGTAAACAGTCACCATAGGCTGTGTTGTAAGTTTGTCATAGTCGGATTATGGGTAGATCGGGATTCCTATGCTCCAGAAATCAAACACGGATTACGTTCATCCTGCGTCTGACAGAGTATGTCCAATTCGACGTGACTTGCGAGAGGACAAGACTAAGATTGAATACATTGGCCGTGTTCAGCATGAAATTAACAAAACCCGGCTGATTCTCATAGATTTTTGTACAATGAAATGCACTGTTAATTGTGTAGTTCCCGTCATTAGAGACATTCAGTATAACAGGTTAATTCGTCTCAACAAGACGGTCTAACAAAACTGGTAGGCCTGCTGATTTGCTTCATTGGACAACAAAAAGATTTTGTAACCAACCGTTCTAAGCAAACACCAGTGGAGTCTTGGATAGTCGTTCGTTGCGGTTGGGTTCTATCGACACTATACACACCGAAGAAACAAACCCACTCTGTGAATGTGTTACCATGGTTGGCGGCATCCGAATCGGATCAGTCTGTCACAGTGACCGAAGCCAGAGGACGCTTGCGCTTAACCATCATCACAATTGGCTCGTGCCGCACCACTTTGGGTTCCACTCATACACTGTATATCCAATGTAAACCCGAAGGAATCAGACCGGTAGGTATGCGGCTGGTGTGTCATCAAAACAGTCCAGTCACATCCACCACTCCACAGAGGATACGTGAAGTACTTCCCTCAAATGTTGCACATTCTTTCCTTGTACTGGAATAGATCAGATACTTCCCCTTCCATAACTTAGCTGTAATAATTCTGTAATAATTATCCCTGAGGTGGTGGTAAATGCACACAAGTTTTTCAGATAAACACAAATGAATAAACGACGTGCAACTGTCAATTGAAGTACTATTGGTCCCAGGAAACAAATTCCTGGTTTGGTATTAAAAAGTTTACGTGGATTATGCACGGGCTGGATGGTGACATGCTGTCGTCCATTCTGCGCCACTGTCATAAACCGTAACCACAGCTTGCGATGGAGACTGTGTAGTTAGAACCGCCTGAGTGTCATAAGAACGTACTATTTTCGCCAGTCGTTCACATTTTGCACATGGCGTAAAACACTGGAATCGTTCTAAGGCAACTAACAGCTGAGTGCGAAGTGAACAAGATCACAAAAAGCGCCAACAAAGACAACATATTTCGTCTATGTATGCACCTGTAGGTGTATTTTCGTGTGTTTTTGATCTTTTCCGCCACCTTCGCATTGTGGTCATGTTCATGTGCTCTTTCGATCCGCAGAACTATGCTGACTAGGAATTCGGTCCTTGCAGGTTCAGTCATGTCAGATTGGCTAAAAGGGAGCAGCAAGAAAGAAGACATTCAAGCACGTTGTGAATGGTACCAATGTGTCGTGTTCTGGCTCTGCTTGATGTTCGATCTTGCTCGATCTGTTTTTGTGTATGTAACTCGTTTGCCTCTGTAATAGTACTCGTATTGTGTGCGTTGACTGTACTGACGTATGGCTCCCGAACCTATGCATAGCTATTGCAATTTGGTTGTTAATCGTGGTCGATGTTGTTACGTTTGTGAGTGTTTATGCGTGTATCACCCACTGCCTTGCGGTAGGGGCGTTTAAGTCAAGGGTTTCGGTTGAGGGCATTAATCGCCCCCACACTGACATAATCTATGCAGGTACAACATTGAAAAATACCATACTGCATCGAATCTGCACGAATCCTGGAGCAAACAATGCTCACTCGAGCCTGAGTAACACGAAGACCAACCTGAGACACGTCCGCTGACGTACTACGCTTTCCGTTGTGTCATGGAATATGCGCACGTTTCTGGATCGATGCAGCACTGCAAGACAACCACAACACTGAACCGCAATGATCGCGATGTAAGTGAGCCGCCTTGGCATCAACGTAGCAGCCTTGGACGAGGAAGTGCTTGCAAACTAAGGCAAGCTCTGAGAAGCAGGTGTTGCATACACCTTCCACGGGGTAGGTTACCCGGCAGACGGTGCTCGGGAACATGGTGTCTGCCTCGCAACCTTTGATCGCATCAATGCCTTCACGATAGACGAATCGCACGGGAGCAGCGCTCAAGTCACGTCGATGTGCCTGCGACTGTGTCGAGATAAACCCGCCGAACTCGCGTGTTCATGGCTTAACTATATGTTACACTGATGATACGAAGGACCAATTCCATGATCAGCTGTTCACCACAATCCGGTCGGCACCGGTGAGTGACCGACTGTTTGTTCTGACTGACTCGGACGCTCCAGTTGAACGCGACTTGGGAACCTGACCTAAAGTTCCTGGACTCAACGGCATTGGTGAAGTTAACGAGAATGGTGACCATCTCCCCCAACTGTGCGCCTTTCACGAGCCCGTCATCAAAAACACCCAATTCCAGCTGGATGCAAGCGACACCACGACGTGGACTCATCCACGAAACGGTTATCATCGCCTGTTTGACTTCGTGGTTGTGCGGCTAAGCGACATTCGTGGAGTGCGTATCATGTGAGCGATGCGCGGAGCTGTATATATTACAGGCCTTAGGCTGGTCAAAACCGAACGTTTTTTCAATGTGCGAAAGCTTGACTATTCTAAGCCAATTGAACGACGAAAAGTGGATGTTCAGGGAGTGAAGAGCTCACAGACGACTGCTACTTTAGGACGTGCACATGTCGCTCGTTTAGAATAAGTTTTCGTGTCAAATATATTTGAAGTTCTGAGGTAATACCTCAAGGTACAGATCATGGGGAGAGCACCCAGCCCCAGAAACGTCCGGACTTGTTCGACGACAACAACAACGCAGTTACCTACTGCTTGGCACCAGAGGAAACGAGGTGAGCGGCTGCAGGGCTGCGCTGACCGCTGACAACATAAGCAGTTCTACGATTCACTTAAGGCCATTTCCGGCCCATCCGCCTAGTTGAATAAAACGGTGACTGAATTGGACACGGGCTCTTCGGGCGCCCAGCCAGAGGAAATCATGAGAGTCTGATGTGAATGCTTTGGTTGCCTACTAAACCATCCAGCCACCATCAAATGGGTTATCACGAACGGCCTGCCGCAACAAGCCATCAAATATTCGCTTGCTCTTGTCCCGGACTTGCCAGAGGTGCAGAGAGTAGTTAAACATTTATGTAATGGAAAGCCTGTTGGTGAGCATGAATGGCCAGGAGAAATTCTGAAGAACGATGAACCGGCGGTGGAACGCGGGTTGCAACAGCCGGTTTACTCCACCTAGGAGCAAGAAATTATGCCACGAGTTTTCAGTAATGCTTTTATCGTACCATTGTTTAAATGTAAGGGTATCGCGCAATGCTCCAACAGCTATTGAGGCATCAGTTTGCCAAAATGAGCTGGAAAGTTGTTACAAAGGATCCTCATAAACCGACTCATTGCAGAAGTTCGAGAGGCTAATGTTCTCCAGAAACAGTGCTGATTTCTGGTGATATGCAGTGCGATGAACATGATGTTTGTTGCTGTATAGATCCAGGGGAAGTACCTTGAATGCGGCCGGCCGCTGTATACCTTTTGTGAACTTCCCTAAGGTTTTCAACTCCGTGAGTAGTGGAGCATCGTGGATGGCGCTGGGCAGGTTTTTTTGTCTGGATAAAATTTTCACTTTGACCGGAATGTTGCATATTTATACAAAGGCGAACGTTCAATCGTGTGGACTGAATTGCGATTATCTTGACATCGTCGCTGATGTAAAGCAAGGCTGTGATTTAGCCCCAGTGCTACTCACTTTATATTTGACCGCTCTTCAGAACCCGGAGACCGATATACAAGCTGAATACCATCACCCTTTGAATATTCAACACTACAGCGCCACAAGTCGATTGGGCAAGTTGAGTGTGTGCATTCTAATGTTTGCAGACCAGTTGAGATAAACCTAAACTACTGGAAACAGCTTTCGCGACTGGGGCTTCTAAATTTGGCTTGGACATCAACATGAGTAGGACATTTTCCCCCTTTGTCATTCTTCTCCGACTGGAACTGTTGTGCCTATACACGGAAACCTCATCAATGGCGATGTTGTGGGTGGCTGTACAGACCACTGCTACGTAGGTAGCAGTTTGTCAGTAGATTCATCCATGGACCGCGACATGGGAGCTCATGTGGCGAATGCTAACGCTGCCTTTGGACTTTCCGGAAGGCGTGTCTGAAAGAACTACAGCCTGGAGATGAGAACACAGCTGCTGGTCTATTGCACAGTGGTGTTATCTATACTGCTGTACGCCATGAAAACTGAACATTAGATCAGCGGAACGTGCGTTATCTAAGCCGTTTCCACTTCTAATGCCTAAGACGCATCTTGAACATCAGGTGGTCGGACATGGTTCCGAATGCTGAGATACTGTGGTGAGCGGACATGCACAACAATGAAGCCATGCTGATGGACATTCAGGTCTATTGGCTGATTCGCGTCCGTCGAATGGGTGACGACCGTATTCCGAAGCAGATGCTGTACTGACAACTAAAATCAGGCGAGTGAACTCCTGATGGCCAACAGTGGAGATACCAGGGTGTTGTTCAAGTAGGTCCTTCACCTCGTAATACTGATTTTATACATTAGTGAAAATCAATCATGAACCGGACGGTGTGGAGAAAGATGATCCGGATAATCTTTCGGAAGTTCAGTGAACAACAGTTGTGGGGTCGTGATGTGAGGGGCGCAGTACACAGAAGAAACACAGGTACAGTAGGTCGTGGTAACGTGACCATATGGTGTTACGACCAATGCGGCCACTAATGCATCGGTCACCTCAGACTGAAAGCTCACCAACGTACCCACAGTGCACCGTTGGCGAAGAGACAGCGAGTAATTTAAGCTGAAGTAGGTTATGTCATTCATATAACAACCGCTGTCGCTGCGTATATCGCTCGCTCTCCTCTTCGCCAAGTTGGGCTATATTGGCCTTCTACTTTTTCTCTTGTTCAACTTTGTTGTTACACTTTACGATTAGTGCTTTGTTTTCCGGTCGGACACTAAATTTGGCCTTTCCTATTTGTCTCTTCAGAGTGCACCAACCTGTGTACTCTTACACTGAACTACTCCCTACCCTTTCTAGTTGGTGGTTCTTATCGGCTAAAATTTAGTCTCTATTTGTTTTCCGAGAGATAAAGGCAACACTTTCATACCTAGCCAACCAGCGTTGACACATTGCACCAAAAGGCCTCCAATTACATGCTTCGTGGTCTTATTCTTTTGAGTTAACACCGTGGTGTGTGAGTAGAACTGCGATGGGTACAGCGTAAGCCGTTTTTAGTGAGAATTCTACGCAGGCTTCCTTTACGTCTTGTCACTTTTGGTTACTAATACGAAACGAATGCCGTCAACAGTCTGTTCACGTGAGTCCGTTCTCAACTGCCTTCCAGCTGCCGATAATTGGCTAATAAGTACTGCGCAGTGAAAGTTATTTCGGGCCTTATACTCTAATCTCCACGACCTCCCGTATACGGCTGGTAGTGTTCAGGTCCGTAATTTTACGTTCCACTTGCCTTGGCAGCGGTTAGCCCTGTCCACATAATTAATCACATGTAAGCTGACATCTGATGAGCAGTTCAGCTCGTGTTGCAAACATGGTTGACTCAAACATCTCTAAGTATATTTCAGTGAAAACAGGCTTTAACTGATAGCTACGAGTTTGTATCATTACCAACAGGAAGGTGATCCGTATAAGCCTGTTGAACTAGGACACCAATCGACCTTTTCTACCCGGCTGTACGAGACTGGATGTGGACGGCAGAAATATTAGTATAGGAATTCCACTCTAAATCTTATAACTGAAGATTGATTAGAAATGAACTAGGGTGCCGGAGGTACAAGTGAACCATATATTTTGATGTTTTAGAGGCCAGACTACCGATGTATAAGGTTGCCTCTTTACGTCATCTGTTTGTAGTTTTAGCGTTTTTCCAGTTCTTTACAAAACTATTTCCATGAAAAAAATTTAAACGGAATAGATATAGTAGTTTCAGATGCTAATCAATCAGCAGTGGAGCTTTACTCCAGTTTCTTATGCACTTACTCCGTAGCGATGGAGATTTCTTATAATCCCGACTAAAAACTATAAAATCTTACATGAGGTTGTGATAATAATTAGTGTTAGAGTTGGGGAAAAACGAACCAAATTTTGCCATGAATTCGTACAGCACAGATATCATACGTTACGTTTGAACCAATCGAGAAGTAACAAAAAACGAACAAACAAAAAACGGTGGCTAGAAGAAAACAGCCGGAGTCGCTGTTAAAGGCAGTGAATGTATTTACAAACACCATCTCAGCAGCTAATCGCTCTGTGTGAATAGTCTGTTTAGAAATTTAGCATTCCAACCGAGCTTTTATCAAAACAGTAGACTAGCGAATGTCTTTAAAGGAACCAAGCGAAAGTGCACACATAAATCACAATTCCTCGCTAGTAATACCTTAATGGTTCGTGAATTTTTGGCTGATTCAACAGTGGTCTGTTTGACAGACTGCGACCTTTAGTTTACTAGATGAAGAATAGGTGAACGGAACGAATGAATCAAAATGCAATGGACTGCAAGGCGGATTTTTACAGATGTCTTAAGTTGGTGCCCTCAAGTCGTGGATAACGCATTTCAGCTGAATTGCTATGTGGGATGATAATAATTACCAGCTCTCACAATCTGTCTAGTCAGTCGTATAGTGTCGAGCAAATAACATAGTGAATCTGGTTTGTTAGCACCTTGCAGTGCTGAATCTCCGATGACTTACAACCAGTGAACTGGTCAAATGACTGTATGAAAGTAATGACAGAAGGTGTTGCCAAGGAACCTCATTAGATTGGCTGTTATAACAACTCACCAATGCTTCCCGAGTGTTTTATTCCCTAAGTTCTCTGCTTAGAGACTTGTCTCATGCTTGCTACATGAAGATGAGTATCTGAAGACTTTATACTCTGTAAATTAGTTCGTTTGGCGGATCACCCTGAGATACCTCTGAGATATCCACGAAACCAAGTACCTAATATTTTCAGATTGGTACATGATGGCTACAGTTTGGGTTGAGTTGATTTCAAGACAACACGTAGTGTATCGAAACAGAAGCGATGTTGTTAAGTAACTTAAAAGGATCCACGTTAACCTGTAATTGAATCCAGCCGGGTCGATTAAAGCGTCCTCTATGACCACCACTTTCAATGGCAAATTTAAAATAGCCTACAAAAGCGCGCATAACAGTAATTTAATATTTTTCGAAAAACCTTAGCATGGTACTACAGTTATACAAGAAAATAAGACGGTTACATGTAAACCTTCGTATTGGTCAAAACTCACCCTATCTTATTTTGTGTTTGTGGACGCTCCATCTGCTAGAATTGGTACACTTCGTGTTCCTTGAGTAAATAATTTGGCGCATGCTATACACTCCTTACTCGGATATTGATTTGCATTTCTTACGATGAAAAACCTGGGTTGGTTTATATTTGAAAAAACATGAGCCACTCTTTTCGCTGATCGAAAGATTACAACAAACCAAATACTTCCTACGTTGATCGGTCTACATATCGTCAGCTGACTGTCGATTTCAAACAACTTTCCAAGCGGCTTGATTTTGCGCACTTAGATTTCTCGAAGCTATTTGCGATGTGGCACTGGTCTTACGATGATTCATTTCTGATAACAACCTGTTGTTTAACTGAATCTATCTTTCTACACTGTTCTCGCGAAAGAACGAGAAAGGTCACGTGAACTGAATTTCCCAGTTAACCTACAACCTACACGAAAAAGCTTGAGCCAAAGGCTCACTGAGACATGCACACATGACTTGCCCAGTCGAGAGTAAAACGGCGTCAACGCCCCCCCTCAGCATGCTGCGTTACACTGTCAACTCTTTCACAGCCTGTCTGTGTCATACGTATACAGCATATGTAGCTTCACCACCGTTGTACCAACTGAGATAGAAACGATCCTGAGTTAGAGATCCCACCTCGGACAACTGCTACTTGATCTGCTACTTTGATCCAGAAGGACATTGCAGTGAACAACACATGGGATGACAAAATCCCAGAGACAACACCATGGCAATTTCCTATCAGTTATGTGTATGAGCCAGGCACTCAACTGTTTATCACATCAGTGGCGTTTAGTTACTACAGTTCAACTGAAATGATTTTAACACCAAACGAACTTCAACATGCTCAAGCGTAGCAGCGTAATTTTGAGTAATAGTCCCAAGAGTTCTTAATCAAAAACATGGGTTCACTTAATGTTGTACGACCAAAGAAGCCAGAAAGCATATGGTTAAATTACCACCAGCATGAATGGAATGACATTCACGTCCGACTTTACGTCTGCAGAAAATCGTACATTTTTGACAAGTATAAGTTTCTCCGACTGTTTAACTCTTGCTCATAGACTGGAATCGATTAGTCGTTTTATGAATGGTCTACAAACATGCCAAAGCAAGTAATCATTGCTCCAGTTAATCACGTGGTTCACGTGAGTCGGTTGATTACGAAGGTAAGGTTTATGTGACCGACTGAAGAGTACTCATCATCGATGTACAATTATAACCAAGTGTTCGTGGATACAAAATAGATGTTTGTCTAATGAAAACATCTACTACGAATTTACCGAGGCTCAGATACTGAACACGCGACACGGAGAATGGCCGAATTGTCACAAGATTCCGTGTTTACAGCTAACAGTTTGTGGTTTATTAAAATAGCAGTAACAAATAACGGGAAATCGGCAGAACAGTACCAGTAAAAGTAGACGATCTTTCAGGAAACTTGTGCATTATGGAGAGCAGTAAAATCGGCTCAACTTGTATGAAACTTACCATCACATGTGGATATGTATTTGAATGGTCCTACGAAGCATGCAATGCCTCTCTCACGAAGTGCATAACCTGGCTCAAAAAACGGTATCAACCGTGGGACAGAGTGTATGAGATAACCGTGATAAACCAGGGGCCAATGCCTTCTGTAATGGCCAGAGGCATGAAGCTTATTCTCCTTTCAGAGGAAAGTTACGACATGAAGATGTCGGATACGTCTGAGATAAAATGACTTCCATACATTATGATGGGGAATGACAGAAACGGTTTTTTGTTAAACAACAAGCCGGCTGCAAGTCAGTAGTATGTCACAACCTTAAACTGAGAAACAATAGAGGCCCAGAAACATTTTCAGTCGAAACACAATAAATGGTAGATTCATACATCTCGTTTCGAGTCATTAGCGCCAACTTTTGGATAAAAATGAATTGATCTTCTAATGCAAGCGAGTAAGGAGGTTGATAAGCAAACCGTGCGCTAAGAAAGGCCACTAAATCCAGACGGATCTCAGGTTGTTTATCTTGAATATTCGAATCACTGCAAGATTGTTGCAAACAACGACCTCAGTTAACGACACACTTGTCTTTTTGACTGTCGCAAACAAAAAGTAAGTTAGTTGTACCTGGTATGAATTCAGCAGGGTAATGATCAACAGGGTTGCCTCATGAAAGCCGGGACTGGAGTTCTAGTCCTGGTCGTGGCAAGAATATGCACTACTGGCAACGTCTAATCCTCTTCGAAACAGGCTGGTTTGGAAGTCCATCCGTATTTAAGGGATATGATAAAATGTGAATGATGTTCACCGCAAAACTAGTCAAATCCCCTGAATGCTCACCAGAAAGTCACTTCTTTTTTGTACCTGATCGCACAAAATCTTGATGACCATGTGTGTGTGTGTGTATCTGTTGTGTATCTGCTTGTGTACCTCCACCCGAAATTCGCATCGCTGGAGACACTGTGAATGGCTGCGGGGATTTTTGCTACTTGGGTAGCAACTTGTCGACAGATCTGTCCGTGGACCGCGAGTTGAGAGCGCGTGTGGC
>QNGE01000079.1:227928-342856 GCA_008508345.1 Paragonimus westermani | reverse complement strand
AAAGGCCCCACTGGCACACCTCCCGGTCTTATTCCTTCGGGTTTACACTGGATATGTGGTGTGTTGGTGGAACTGCAATTGGTGCAGCGCAAGCCAGTTGCAGTGATATATAAGCGCAGGCGTCCTTTGGCTTCGGTCACTGTGACAGGCAAATCCGAATCGGATGCCGCCAACCATGTATCTGTTGTTGTACTCGGTCACGTTTGCAGAGTTGTTATTCCTTATACCAAACCACATGGCAGTATTGGATCTATCCTTCTATTTGTTGAACCTGCCTGAACAATATTTTAGGGAACGGTTCATCTTGAACATTCCAGATGACTTTCATATGTGTAGTGTGCTTCGTCGAACTCCACTCTCTCTCTCTGGATGCGTGGCAATTGGTTCACACATCAACACCGTTGCTCGTTCACAGCCTCAGGCTGCTGGCGTTTCTAGAACCCACTGACTCAGATATCGCCGGTAACTAAACTAAACACAAAAGATACCAATGCAGTCGATGCTTTTGCAGTGAAACTGACAATGCTTTTAGCAGGAGATGTCAAGTTTACTTACTTTCCTTGCTACCGGCCACCTACTTTACACAATCTACGGTTCTTATATGCAGCCAACGAGAATAAACAAACTGTTCCCATCTCGCAACATTTGACTTGCAGCAGTGTGATGTGCTGGATCAGGGGCAGTAAATGTTTCAAATCCTAGTGGATTATCAATTCCGTGATGCAAGTTTGACTCCGAAGCAGCTCAGAATGAAGGATGGAAATCTGCTTGCAATCATTCTCACCTGTTCACTATGTGAATTACGATTGATACTGATAAGGCGGATCGGAGTAATATATAGAATGAAACTCACCATATTTTGTGAAATAAATTATGAATATATGTACACGAATTTGCCCCACCTCTGCAATGGTTCACAAGCTTCACAGCGTTAACAACCGAAGTTCTACAACTGGGGTAACACCAATTTTGAGCACTTGAAACTTACTGTAGTGTTCGTTTTCTAAGCAAATATCAAATGACCTAATTCCAGTATAGTGTAACTGTTCAAATGTGGCCCACGTGGGCACTTTGATCTTGTGAATGCAAGTACACACAGGTCAAACTGAATAGGCAAACATGATGATCCACTGGAAACTGGTTCGTTCTCCGCACCGCTTTCGTGTCTCATCTGTACACGCTAAGCTGAAGGACTCTCGTTCTGGCATATATTAACTTTCCCGATCAGTTCGGGTGAGCCAGAGCTTTATATAGCATGGACCTTCATACAATACTGTTAAACGGCTGACGACTTGAAATATGGTGCACACCTAACGCAGTAATGTATATAGATTTCATTTTATGATTCTGTTCGCGCTGAAATTTTACGTTACGAAAAAGTCACTTGTTTCAAGCGAACCTCTGTGCACAGTGTCCAGCTCTATAGTAACCTTCACACATAACTGTTTCTAAGTTTTAATTCCTGGGTAGTCGCTACCATGTGCTAAGAACCATCAAGAAGAAACTTGGCAACTGAGCGGGTTTCAACACAAACAGTAAACAATGTTGGTGTACTCAGTTTGTCCTGTGAAAAAGTGACGTTCACCGGATTCGATCTTTGTGCATATGTACTTTGTTCAAGTACTGAACGAAAGTTTGCACGTCCAGTAGATACTCCCATCACCTTGAGGTCAACCATCCAACATTACCTCGACATGAAAACTGCAGTATACTTGGCTCATAAGCAAACTTTCTCAACAGTGAGTTCATATAGACTTTTTGGTTTCTGTGGCTTCCAAACAGTTATTCAAGGGAAATGGTTTGAAAACGTGAAGGCTCACCTGTGAAACCAACTGAATTCAAAATAACCAGGTCATGGAAATTTTCACATCTGCTTACCAAATGGAATGACCCCTAAACACAACATTCTCCTGACTGCTAAGCAACAATATAGCCAAACAATACACGATAGTCGAACAAAAGAACGCTGGTATATAAACGCAACTAGAAGTACATGAACTACAGGAACTCGTGGAGGAGTCAACCAGCGATGCACACTTTCCAACGGTTCTGGCTCCATTCGGTGGTTGCATTGTGTCTAGTCTACCAGACTTCAAGTGAACAATGCGAGAGTTGTATGGCGTGTACGTGTCCCTCAGTCAGTTGGAAGCGTGGGTCGATGTTGCCAAACACAAATGAAGTTTACGTATTTTCTATTTGGTTTCTGAAAATCAACGAATGTCAAAAGAAGTGTAAAACGGTAGCCACATGCTTGGCATATGTTATGAAGGTAAACTAATTTTTTCTTAGTAGTTATCTGATGTGATCGTCTGTGTAGTGCAAGTCACATGATTGCGCATGACCACTGAGTATGCGGTGTTGTTAATGATGGCTCGATGACGACTGTTTTCACGAGGTAGTATACCGTGGCACATGTTAAAAAGTTACGTAACACTTAATTTACAACCTAGTTTTGCGCAAATATTAAGATTGGGATGACTGAAACAAACAGCTCTTGGCTGAGATATCTTGCGGTTCTTGTTGCCAGGCCCCCACAAACAATCTATTACTGGATACCGATTAAGTGTAGCGCATTACAAATCCCCATCAAACTTGCTCGACTAAAACATGAGTAGCTCCATTACCATAAAAGGTAAAACGTTCAGACCGTGAGATGGTCAAACGATCAACCAAAAATTATCCTTCCTGTTTTAAAAATTTTTTCAAGGATGATGTGACTTGCTATCTGCTGACGAGAACAGTAACGGAGGGACCAGAAGTCGATTGGCAACCAGTGGTGTACTACTGGTGGGAATGCTGTAGTAAGTTTGTCGTATGCTTGCTTGTGTGGTTATACTTAAGAGTTTGTTTCTGTCATGAAAGTGGTCCAAGTTCTAGGTTTGTTTACACAAGTCGATCAGTCTGTCCATCTTGTTGATATTCGCATTCTTTACAGTGTTCAGCTTGTAATATTTTGAGCACTTTGATCGCTGTGGCGTAAATATCTCCATTACCCGGTCTGTTCAACTTATAACGCTTAGCAGTGTCATAAGTTCTCTCATTTTAACCGATTCTTGTATAACCGTGATTACTTGCAACCCCAACTCTTCAACTGTAGACTGATTGTTACAATTTCTTCTCTTATTCGTTCTTCGCCTATTTCATATACTCTTCGACCCATTCTAAAACTTGCCTTCTGTTAAAAAATTGCATTGTACACATCTTTGCAACAAATGTTTCATACCGAACAAATTATTGCAATTGCATTGTTTATCATGTGGAGGGATAAGCATTAACCTTTGAGTACCAGCCTACCCAAAAGAGTGTATACGGTCGTTTTTTGAACAGCACGGCATGTTCTTGTTTAATACTAGCAATTCAACTGAAAGATCAATACAACCATGAGTAGGGTAATGTCCTGGAAAGATATCCTCCAAACGGTGTAAAAGATTCGTTAACGAGTGATTCATTTTCTGCTTGAATTTTGATATATTCTTTAGCCATCTGAAAAGCTATCAGGCTGCAAGTATTGGATGAAGATTGTTTCTTAACACAAACTTTCTGTAGGGATTTTTTCTGCGACGCTTTTCTGATTGTGTGCAAATTTGTCGTAGTCATAGTTTTGGCTACAGGTGCAAGTTGTCCAGATATATGAAATTAAATCAGCTTACGCTTTAACGTCTGAAACAAGGCCGATCCTAGCTTTTGCAGAGACACATTAGGCATCGTTGAAACTCAACCTGAATAGTCACTGGCCTATCCTTACACATATAGTTAGTTCCCGCGTTATCCCAAGGTAACATTTTGATAATGGAAAATTACACCATTCACAATATATAGATCATAGTGTTCATCATATCATTCTGAAATTCCGGAATAGTAGATATGAAAAATACCGAACAGTAGCTAGTTTAGTAGTAGTTCAGACCAGCGTGAACAAGGACGTGGTAGTTCAAAGTAACTCGTTTAATCGCCAACTAGGTTTGAGTTGGACATCCAATCAGTCCGCGTGCGAAATAAATTGCAACCACCTGTCCTTTCTTCCAACCGGTCACAGTAAGTTGCATATTTGGTGTATGGAACAAGACTTGTTTTGCACACAGTGCACACAAAGCAATTTGCTCATGTGATAGTTCCACCTCCTGGTTTTAGTTAGTTTGTTTAAATGCTGCCAAATGCTCTTTAAAACAAACGAATTAGTAGCCTGCATCGCTTGGCAGGCCATTTAAGCTTTATAAAACTTGGATACATAGCTTTAGACAACGAGAATACCACGTAGATTTTGAGTACATAGACGCGAAGTCCATAAAAGGTTGATTTAATCTCGTTATGAATGCCCGATACACAGTAATGAAAATAAACCTCTACCTGTAAAAGCCGTCAGATTGTTTGATGTGTACAACATAGAATTCTAAGCGCACAGTACTTTGTTTGAATCACGATGGTTGATACAGAGGCAGCAGATGTCTGATTTTACACAGATCATTTGAAACTACAAAGTCCCTACGCTTCAGGCTTGTTGGTGAGTTAAACATACGACCGTCCTTCGCGCCGTGTTAGGTATTTTAGAGGGTTGCCAGAACGTAGGTGAACTTGGTGTTATGCCTATCAAAATTATTCCCAGTTGAGTAGGAAAACCGTGAAATTAAAAAAGATAGTAACGTACTATCTCAAGCTTAAGTGAACGTCTGTAATGGACGAAAACATGTATATGGTGGGTACTTAATCGGTTGAGAAAAATATAGAGATGTAACCAAATTCGATAAAGGTAGAATTGCGTTGGCCAGGAACCACACTGCCAACAGATTTTCCGCTTTCTAAGCTTAGTGGCTGGGAAAAGGAGTCAATCTCATATACTGGCACTAGCGTCCGGTTGCTTGGTCTTACTAACTGAGCCGTACGCTTAATGTATGATGAGGGATGGATCACTTAAAAGAGACTCCGTAGTCGTAAGGAGTGAACGCAGAACAATTTTTTTGACAACTAGTTAGGGTCAAGTAGTCAAGAGAGTGAACCTTTTGTGATAGCCTGCAAAATCCTGCCAAACGGAAAACCACTCATCCTATGACGATTAAGAATTGCTGAATTGACGTTTTCACCAAGATGATCGTTCCAGGCTGACATTCGTTCACGCTTCAGAAGGACGTTCTCAACGTGCTACACTGTCCACTGACTAGATTCGTTGTGGCTGTGGGATTCTATGACCGCAAAAGTGGGCATTCGAATGCGTAAGATACGGCACTCGGTTGTGTTCAAACAAGTGGCTTATTGCGCGGTGTAAATATTCATGCACACAGTATTCTACGATGTTACGCAACACGTTTTTTAATCTCACACTGCTATAATGGTATCCATAAAAGAAATGGAGATGAAGAAACTAGGATAAGTGCAAGAAATCCTGCTGGAAAAATCATACAGTACGTGTGCACTTGAGCCTTTCGACCGCAGAGCACCATGGAACAATCAAGAACAGAATGAGTAGAACGGGTTATCAGAATCATTGTGCTACGCGCCACTAGAATCGCCTTAAAATCGCAGAAAACGATGGCAGCTAACAAGCACTCGCACACATCGACATGTGAATAGGATAAACCAGTGCATAAGCCTTTCCCAACAGTACTAAATTTTGAAATTGCTTACCTCTCACGCAAGATCACAAGGTGTGCGATACACCATCACATCACCATAGCCAGCATCGAAATGCATCTAAAACTTTAATTTTAATCCAAATTGTTTGTGTTATTTTGCGTATGTGAGATGGAAACAAGTAATTAGTGAACCCTAGCAGTTCAGCCGAAAAATTTGTCATCGAACAGGGAATTAAGTGGGAAATGAGTTTGTACATGAAGAAGGTCGTACACTTACAATTAAACGCTGAAATCAAAGGTTTCAATACTGAGGAGTAAATTAAATATATTGCAATACTGTTCACTTACCAAGCCAGAGGATATGTTACTACAATAGATGGACTTGTATTAAGAGTAAGTTCCTGTTCTGTGTAAATCTGTAACAGTTTTATCACCTTCAGAGGCAGATTCACTTCAGATTACTAAAATGTGTGTGAATCAGAAGATCGAAATTTGCCTTACACGAGACAGGTCAATAGAGTAAACGAGTGTATTGTTTTGTCGTCAGCAGGGGTATGATGTAGTAATTCACTCGTGAGCATGAAACTCTAACATCAACTTGTACATGAATACAGAAGAAAAATATAACGAGGTCTAATATTTGACGTGAGATCAATGAAATAACAACTAACACGTTCAACTGTCGAACGTGAAGTAGGTGAGCACTCCCGACGACCCCTATCACGGGTGAAACCCAAGTTTTGTATATTTTTGAAACAGCAGGCAGAAAACTCTATGGGAATGTGAGAGCTGTGAAAAAGTGTGAGCAGTGTACGACTAGTATCACCCGAAATCCCCCTTATTTGACAGTAATCAAAATATCTCACCGTTCATCTGGTGATTTCCATGAATTCAACTTGGTGGATAGTCTTAGTCAGGAAATCATCGATCGGTGTTAATAGGGCGCTTATTGTCTCTTGTCTAGGCGGTCGGACATTTCTCACATTGGAAATAATTTGATATAAGGTCAGTGGACCAACCCTAAACGTATTTCCTCATAATAGTACCAGATCGTCGTCTTGGCTACGCGCTCGGTCGTTTGACCCAAAACCGAGAAGTGGGAGGAGACGCGGCAACACCGTTTATTGGAAGTGAGAGACAAAAATTAGGCTACAGAGGCTCCAAGTTATAGGATGAAACCATTACCATAAATGGCCGACAGACAGAGTGAATCAAATGAAACGGTCATATGGTAGTCACGGCGTTAGAACATATCGCGTTACAGGGGACATCAGAAAGCACAGGCATTCGACCGCACGGCTGCAATGTGATTGGCTGGGTGGAACCTTACCATCATCCACCATCAAACCATCTGAGCTGGGCCAGTCGATCGAAGTGGCGTGATGCGTCCTGCCTGATTCGTCAGGAGATGCGCCTTCTGACAAATATCCAGTATGTTTATCAGATTAACGTACTTTTATAGAATGCAGTTTTGAGTCTGTCCTTTGCGTACTGTTGCCGTTCAGCTCGTTTTCCAAATTTAACAATTCACACATGTAGCACCAAATTTGGCATTGACCACACTCGCTAATACATTTTCATCCAGCTGAAGCCCGTGAATGCGCACACAAAATCAGTACGTTGTTGAAAATATTCCTTTGTCCGAATACGAACTATAAGTAGAAAGTGGCTTAGTGAAACCTGTTTACGAAACGTACTTGTTCATGAAACAAAATATGACCCCCTTAAGAGGACCCATAAACCAGGAAGGAATTAAAGGAAAACACAGTCCTTGCTGCATAAACAGTCATAATTTTAAATGCGGCCACTTGTTGTTAAGTGCTTCTCTTTGAGACCTTGATCACGACTTTGACCAGTGAAGCTTTGAGGACATGTTTGAATTTAAAGCACATTTAAAGTTTTACTTACATATCCTGGTAGGTGTTTGTCAGCTCTGGGGGTGGTGATACATGAACTTAAAAGTTTTCAAGTGACTCTGGGTTAGCAAAATTGCTGCAAGTCATTCAAGCCAAGCCACTATCAGTCCTGTATTCAAACAAGTCCTGCAAGATGCATAACCAAAACCCGAGGAATTATTCTGATCCCATTTGATTTGAGCCATTCCCGGGAACTGTGGTACATAGCACAAACTAACTTGCAAACATTGTTCTCGTGTAGAACAAGGAAGACTGTGAAACCGTTCGTTTGTCAATGCATAGGATATTAGTGAACACATCGGCTGAGCACTCATGAGTGTGTCAGTACTTGCTTGCTCGTAGTGATTCTAGCGTGATTCATAGGTTGCCATGACTGCCGTTACACTTGTAGAACTCAATGTTATCACAAGACACACAAGAGCCTGTTCCTACTCTTACTCCCGACGGAAGCCCACAAGACGTAGGGGAGCACTTCACCTTTGTTGGGTGATGTGTTACCATCGAATGGATGTCGGATATGCATCCAGTGTTTAACACCTAGCTGGCGTTTATCAGTTTAAGCTATTTGGATGGTCATCTTGGTCTTCGTATTCCTGTGGACGGCCAGCCACAAGAAGTAACCTGACAGTTAATTCTCTTGTGTGTCTAGTAGTCCAATTATTTACGGACGTGTATTCCAGATTCAACACCACCCACATTTGATCACAGCCTTCGCATTCAGATATGCCCTTCGGCTAGTCCACTTCGAAAAGAATTAATTGACTCGACTATCTGTCTCATTAAAGTTCATCAGTTTGCACTCCGATCCTCATGTTTTTGAGACCACAAAGCCAGTGACCTCACAATAAGTATTGCTGATCGATCATACGCGAACGTTCAACCGCAACCTTGTGATTAACGCGCTAGTCTCATAAACACAAGAGAAGGAATGCAAATTCCGGTTCGGACAGCGATATATACCACTGATGAGCTTTAAGCAGCACGAAACTCCAGTCTAGTGTCTTCTTACGAAATGGGTCGGCCGAAGGGTTTCTCTGAATTCGGGGGCTGTGATCAAGTGTTGATGCTGTTCAGTTTGAAATAATATAAACTCCCAAAATTTAACATTCACCAGATACAATTGTGCTGTTACTAGTAACACGGTTGTGAATATCATCACTACGGCTACTAATACCATACGATACGGGCTCACTAAATTAATCGCTGAAGTTGGGTGTAAAATCCTGAAAAGCCACCTCTTCAAGTCAAACAACGTACTTTGCCCTGACTCGACTTGACGATTTGAGTGGCCCGCAGGATTTCCGCAGCCTCCAAACGGTTTACAATTCGCTAAAAATATTTCTAACTCCGTGCAAAATTGTTGGATATACAAAGCTCGACAAAGCAAAAATAGAGAAAAGCAAGAGAAAAAACTGACCGTTTTGGAACACCGTTGAATGCAGAGAACAAGTAGGATGACTTGAGGGGGAGACTGGAAACGAGGTAACTTTCCTAGATGTTCGTTTACATCGACGAATAGACCCAACTACTCAACGTATGACCGTTCACACCTCATCTATGTGTATCTACTCATTCACTTGTTCCTGTGTAGCAGGTTATATTGGTCGAACGTCAAGACAGCTTCCGAAACGAATCCGAGAACACCATCCACGGTGGCCTGGGCACAGGGAATCACGATCGGCCAACAGTACTATCCTCGCTCCTCTGGTTGAAGGCGGGCACCAGGTGAAAACTGATGAAGCCTTCAAAGTGGTATATCGCGTGCCAGGCAACCCATCAAAAGCTGTCCAAATTAGAACACTTCGTACTGCCGAGGCTATCGGAATCGGGCTGATTGACCCGATATAATGTCGTCAAAAACGGTTTGTTCAGACGCTGCACCTACCGTGTCCACAAATCCATCTGATCGATAGGCCACCTGCGCGGTCAAACCAATGGACAAGCGTGGCGTAACTGACCAATCAAGTTATCGTCAGTTGACTGGCCAGTGGCTTAGTTTATCTGTGATAAGCCCGAATGGCATCTCGATCTAACTGTACTAACTTCTTATATAATTGTACCCACCTGAAGATGAATTATCGAAAACATGTTCGTCTATGTGTCTTCATTCTCATTGTCATAATGGGCATATTCGAAAGGTTGAGTTGGAGAAAACTCGAATGGCTTATTCAAGGCTTCAACACCACAAACTGGAGTCAAGTTAGCAAACTGCTTGCTTACACATCAGGCGGTCAGCAATTATTCTCTGCGGCCTCTTTCAAAACCCTTACAAAAAAGTTAGCATACTCGCTATGGGCAACCTTGAATTGTCCTTTCCCAGTTAACCGTATATCAAAAATTGGAAAATATATTAAGTTCTCTCCCATCTTCGAAGGTAGACGCATAGATGATTCAACCTGCCACCGATTGGTAACTTTTTTCAATGGTCTCCAGGTAAGTGAAGCTAAACCACGCTTATGACGGAAGTGGCAGACGATGAGCGTATCCCTGGACGCTGTACGAGCTATGCAAGAGAAGTGAATGCATAAAAACATGCCTACTTATCACCTTGGAACTGAAGTTTTTAACTGATGGAGTGATTAGAATTAATCATGCATGTTACAACGGCGTTTGTTGCCGCTGCAATTACGCCAGTGTTCATTCACGCGAGATGATTTTAATGCACTGTCAAGAAACCGCCTTTCAATAGTGTAAGCAATACCAGGACGCAAGTAATGTCAGACACATCTGGCTCTACTGCACAAACTTTGTTTTCATGTTGTGAGATGATAGGGATCAGTGGACGAAAGCTCGTTCATTAACCGGTTGCATAACAGTTCGTTTGGACCGGAATTTCGAATTTTTCGTGAAATAAATTTATCTGCAGGATCTTTCTAAACGAGAAGGTAGCAGACATTTCCTATTTACGGTGGATGACCTAGGTTTCAGTTGAACTGACTGAATCGTTTGGTTAATTAACTGCCCCAGGTAGCCATTCTACATTAACGGCTATTTTAAAATGGCTAGTTTAGTTTGTGAATTCTTGGTAGTAAAGGGCTCCAATGCTTTTATCGCCAGTTATCGTATGATATTTTCCCATTGAAATAAGTACCAAACTGTCAGACTTAACGTACTGACCGCTTCACTCCCGCTTCGGATACACCTTTCCTTAGGTTAAGCCATCTTCTCTCCCTATAGCTTAACCACCCAGAAAACTTACTTGTCTGGTAATGTCAGAAACTACACTGAATTTAACGGTGTCATGAGCTGACCTTTTTCCTTACTCCTGACCTATTCCGCTACGTTGGTGTGATGGTCAGGCTTGTGCACTGCATCGATCCGGAGAGCTGTCGACTACCACTTCGGTCATTTCAAGTACAACCTTGTCAGACAGACAAGAGGGGAGCAGTCAGAAAAAAAGCAGTTACATTCATAGGATTGTATGTCACATTCCTGACCGCTCAGGATAACTTGGGCAGTGAGGCACGATCTTATGAGCATACAACAAAAGTATGTTTAGATTAGCGGCATTATCGTCTTCCGATGGGGAAAGGAGAGGGTTAGGAGTAATCTCAAACAGAACATTCCGGCCGTCTAACGGCTAACCGTGACTGCCGGAGTATTGTCCAATACTGCTGAAAATCCCTTGATGTCATTCATAAACCTGGTGTAATTTCAAATACATCCAATGCGCAAAGCAATACACAGGATCAGACATTGTTATCTTATTCACTGCTGCCTCGGACTAAGCAAGCGCCTCATTGCCAAGTGAGTCAGACTCTTGAGTCATTGGTTCTGGGCAGGATCTCCCACGAACACACTGTATCCTGGTGTCTCGCAGGTCAGACTTTTGGGTCAGAGACTCGGGGTGAGGTTCTTCTACTCAATCTCCTTATGCGGTGTAAATGAGCGGGAGGTATCATAAGTTATCGTACACCGGACAGTGATATTTTTCATGCATCACGAATTTCCCCTTCCACTTTTTCCCCCAAGTCTACCTTCCTTGTGTCCTCGTTTCGAAATTTTCTGTAACTAATTCATTTAGCAAACATTGGTGCGTACAATACCCACACTCTCCAACAAGTCGGCCACTGAGCCGCTCTGGCAATTACCCTCTCGAAATTTGAAACAGTTTGTTCCCTTGATGAACTTGAATAAAACAATGAGAAGACGCAATTCATGTGATGTTCTCCGGAGTAACATTTCATACATTCTGATAACACGTGGACATGTAACTAATTTTAAACGAGTCAAAATTTCACAGAGTGGAAGTCATGGCTTAACGGATTAAACAGACAGACACCAAAAATGAACATCACAATTGAGGGACTGCCGACTACCAGGGTAACCGCAGTGTCAACACAAATTGTTTTTGAACACACAGGGAAGGACTGTGACGTTTAATAGCCAAAGTCTCAGCAAACTGGAGTATGTGTTTCCGGTTACTCCGAAAGATCACCGAGAACGCGTCAGAAACTTTGACTGTGTCATGTTTGTATTATGTGCCTTGCGAGGGAAGATGCGGGATGGCGTCCATCGGCATCTATACAGGTTCCCGGCGTTTCTAATTGCGTCTCCAACCATTTGGGTACATGCTCCTTGATACGAACAGTTAGTTGTCTGTTTCTCCTCCCTGCAGCTACATGGATATTTGTATAAACAGTTAGATTTGACAGACGTACACTGTTTGTTCGTAACCGGGGCGACTGGTACAGTTCTAGTTCGTTGTATTACACACAGTTTTGCAGCTTTATAAGTCCTGGATACAGCCGCTGTTAGACGCTTCCTCGTCATTGTTGACCAGCTGTCCTCTAGAAAAGGGAGTTCTAAATACACCGTCCTCTTCGGTACCGTCGACACTTCTACAGTTGGGACGACGGCTTTGTTGTACTTTTTAATAAATCCCAGAGGGTACCCGTTGACCTGCAGAGTATCTGTCAGTAAGCCTAACTCTGGCTGTAGGTTGTCTTCAGTGCAAATCCTCCGTGCTCTGTGGAAAAACGTCCTGACTAGACTTCTCTTATGTTGCACCGAACAGAAGTTTTCGAAATGCATGTACTGTCCAGTCCATGTAGGTTTTCTGTAAAGGGATCTCCCTACTGTTCCATCTTGTCTTCAAGTGACTAGAATGTCTAGGTACGGAAGGCAGTCGTTCGCTTCTTTCTCTCTTGTCAGTTTTAGGTTCGGGTGAGCCTGGTTCAACTTCTAGAATAACGTATTTGATTCAGTGGAGCTATCAGAGATGGCTAGAATATCAACTACGTAGCGTCTGTACAGCACTGGTTTTGACAGGCTTTCGCACAGTGTGGATTCTACTTTGGTCATGAAGAAATCCACTAGAAGTGAACCCAATGGACTGCCCATTGCAACCCCATCCACTTGTCGGAAACTATACGTTTAAACTTTGAACCTTACATTATATGTGCATAGGAATAATAAAGATTTCAGTTCGATCACCGGGATAGGAAACGGAGCATTGCTGCTTACAATAAAGTCGCAAATGATATCAACTCTTTCATGAAGCGGAATGTTAGTTAAAAGGGATGTCACGTCAAATGAACACGTCAGTATAGCTTGAACATTTAAACCGTCTATACAGTTAACAAGTTCAAAACTGTCCTTCAAACTGTACTTACTGAACTGTTTCCTGACTGGTTCCAGCAAATCAGCTAGCCAACGAGCTAATTTATGATGCGGTGCGTTACACATGGACATAATAGGGCGAATTGGGACATTGGGTTTGTGGGTTTTGGGCAGTCCGTACATATGCGGTGTGCGTGTGCCGACTGGATTCATCAGCCCGCATTGAGCAACAGAAATGACACCATTTATCCTCAACCCTTCCAGCCTGCGGCAGATTTCCTTTTCCACTTCTTGGACGTTATCAGGATTATCATCCGGGAGAAACTTCTGAGTGTCATTAAGAATTTCAAACATTCTGTCCACGTACCCCGCTTTATCCATCAACACAACCCCTGAGCCTTTGTCCGGACTTAACACTATCAAGTTTTCATTTTGTCTTATCGCTCTTAGATTTTGGAAGTGTGTCAGTGTTAATAAGTTGTGGCAATTTCGTTTGTAATTCTGATGTTAGTAGGCGACATCCACTAGTTTTGCTTTCACCCAATTGTGATTCTCCTCAGACGTTGGCAAATGTTGCTGAAGTTGATCGTAGATATTTTCAAACTGGGCATGTAACCCGGGTTCTTCAGTTTTCTTTGGTGGTATAGCAAACTTCAGTCCCAAAGAGAGGGCTTCCATTTGAGTGCGCGAAAGTGTTTCTGATGATAGATTGTTTACATACCTATCTAAGTCTTCTTGAAATGATGACGTATTCGTAACGAGACAAAAGGAATCATCAAGCGATTTTGTCATATTCGCCTTCGTACGTCGAAGAACTGTAATACAAAAATTCATATACTTGATTCGACACACAACTGATAGGTTATCCACAATAGGCCATAACTTTCCGTGCATCTCCTTGACGTCGAAATGTCATCTGGTCATCGTTGGATGGAAGTTTATGTAATGTTTATGTGCGCTCTGTTTTTTTCTATGGACAGAAAACGTGGCCTGTTTGCAACGAAGATATCAACAGTCTCATTCTGGAGCTTGATCTGTGTTGCGTGTCGGAGACGTCATGGTTTTTGATTACGCTGAAGCTGAACCTAGCGGTCAAGCGGGATTAGGAAATACACTGAGTCCTAGAGCGAAACACTGTTTGCTCGAGTGAATCTCAGTGAACAGTTCTTTATGTAGTGTCCGACTACACATCAGTTCACTTGTGTCGACGCAAATCAGAACAGTGTTGTGCAATCATTATACTAGCGTATGCTCCAACAGACGGCTGCTCGGATATCACCAAAGATACGTTCTCCGATGCCCTCGTTGACTTTCTGAAGCAGACCAAACACTGTCACATCATCAAACTAGCCGGCAATTTTAACGTTCATCTTCGTCGTCTTCCTTCAAACCAGAAGCGGCTTGTGAGTGTGTTCGGTGTTCAGGTATAGCTTACTGACCCTGGTGAATGAATGCTGTAAATGTGCGCATTCCACTCTCTCTATTTCGAGCACCGCATTTCAACACAGAAAGAGAAACTGTATAGCATAGAGATCTCCGCGTGCTTGTCAACTGTGGACACAGATCGATCATCTAACAGTCTGTTACAGACTGCGACTCTGTTAAAAACTATCGCTCATTTTTCCAGCAAACACCTCGACTCGGTGTATGTTATTGTGCGTTTCCGATTTGTTTTGTCCTTTACCCAGAGGCCATGCACTTATAAAAGCAACACACCTAACCGGTATTCGAGCGAAGAGAGTGAAAACAGGAGGTACTGGTGAAGGAATTGCCCAGTTCGAGTCAGGCGAGGGGTTCTAACTAACAGTGGGGACAAACTGTTACAGCTACGAAAACCTGCTTTGAAGAGGTGTATTCTAAGGAGTTGTACAGTCACGACAGAACCGGATTTTTGTCACCTCCATGAAATTAATAATCAAGCGTCACTAGATTCCACCTGGTTCTGAATATGATAGGGACCTCGAGAGCTTAAACGCTAGCTGACCAGAAGTTTGTACAAAAGTTGTAAACGCCGGCTGACCGATCAGTTGGAAGAAATTAAATGTAGCTGCTTATAGGAGAACAGCAGGAAGCCGTTCTTCTTGATTCGTGGTTACACTGGCCTTCGAGCAGGTGTCAGACCATGCGTGAAGAAGTTAGTTCACTTACCACCAGTCAATCGCGCCGGCTTGACAAGTGAGCTGAACATTCTGAGGAACAGTTCAGATGGCCTCAACCAGACCATGTAGACATAAGGACCCGAATGGTCAGTCTTTGTGTTCCAGTCGTCCCTCCGTCGTATGCAGAAGTGGCTTTCAAGCTTTAGTTACTGAGGCGTAACAAGATTCCTGGACCAGATCCCTTCAATCCTTCTCATTTCAAGGTTGACGGAGGGAGGCTGATAGTAGGAGTGACAAAAATCTTCCAGACTAAAGATGTACCTCGTGACTGATGCCTATCAGAAGTACTTTCCATTCTCGAAAAGAAGGCCCGAAATCTATGTGGTATCCAAACAGGCATCGGTCAAGTGTCCACTGCGTCCAAGTTACTCACCGACCTCATTTTACATCGGCTCACTAAGCCCACAGAAAGTCCGATATGCGATCAACAGACAGGACTCCGATCCGGTCATAGGTATGCTGATCATAGTTTTACATAACGACGGATCTTGGAACATCGGTACTCTTATAAGCAGCAAACGGTAAGTTCTTCGTAGACCTAAGGGCTGTTTTTGATGAGGTTGCTCGTAAAGTTCCACGCAACTGTTTTCATCGCAAGGGAGTCCCAGGACAATATGTGAATTTGTTGAGATTACTGTTCGTAAGCACAGTGTGAGTTCACGAACAACTGTCTCAGGTGCTCATCACTTTTACCGGTGTCTGATTCCCCTATCTTGTTAAATTTTGTCATGGACGATATTTGAAAAGTGCGTACAAGGAGTCCAACGAGCTTGTTGCTAAGATTCTTCCTGGCGCCAGGTTGGCGGACACGAAGTATGCCGCTGATGTTGTCTCACCTAGCCCTTCTGCGGAAGATATGCAGACCACACTGAACGAGGTGAATGATTGGGCTAGTTTGTATGGAATGCGCTTCGCACCCTTAAAATGCAAAACGCAGCTTCAAAACTAGGGCATCTTCACTCCGAACTTCCTTGTTGCAGGCGATCCATTTGAGACCGTGAACATCTTCACATACTTGGGTTATAATACCTGGTCAGCCTGAAATATTGCCGATGAGATATCAATGAGGATAGCAAACTCGCAATCATCTTCTCAGTAGTCTTAACCTACCAAGCTCCGGTGAAAAAGTTCAGACAACTTATAGTATTGCAATTAAGATACTGCAGGCGATAACACTGAGAAAAACACCTTTAAACGGTCATTTCCCTTGATCCAATTCACCAGAAATAATGAGAAGCATGTATGGCGAGATGTTAACATTTTTTTGCCCTCTTCAGTCAGGAACGTGAAACATTAGAACATACATGACATGTGGATAGCAACAACAGTTGAAACGGTCAACGGCTGGGTTTGAGTGAAACAAAGGCTCCCGTCACTTCCAAGGCGGACAAACTGCGTGAGTCAACAGTTTATGCATACACAGGGCCGAACGGCGGGTATTGATTAACGGTGTCTAGGAGAAACCAAGTGACTCAGGACTACGTTTGCACAATAATACGTGAAACGAGCTGGCGAGGTCAATAACGTGATCTCTTTCCATTATTTGCCTTGCAATGAATGAGATCGGACTTCTGTTCCGTCGCTTTGTTGCCGTTGCCTGTTGCGTCGTTGCATCCAACAACCACTTAAGCATGTGTTCAGTCGTTCTTTGACGTAGGCACCGATCGGTTCTTTCTACGTGGAAGTCACCGCAACTGCAAGTGAACTGGTAGATTATATGTGAGACAGAAGACTTCGGCAGGTCACGATTATGAGCTAGCTGAGCAACATCATATTACAAGCGTTACGTAGATGAAACATTAATTTTCAGTCGATCTATACAGATGATAGATAACCTGGTGCAACGTCCAAATAGTTGTCATCCTAATCTAAAGGTCACTTGAGGTCGGCAACTGCCTGCCATTTCTAGGTATCCTAACAGGTCGTCTGGAAGACGACTCGGTTAGAAGAACCGTTTATGGGAAACCAACATGGTTCGGTCAATATCTAAACTTTAGCAGCTTCACACTGATCCAACACAAACGAGCACTAGTAAGTACACTGTTCACACGAGCAAAGCGAATCTGTACGCCCGACAACCTCGCTGAAGAACTAGATCTGATTACGTCTGTCCTACAATCAAATGGTTACCCCCAGAAGGTACATAGATAGACACAATAGACAATCACCACCCGAAGAAGTGGTCACTGTGAAGAAAAAGCGAGTCTACGTAGAGCTACCTTTTAGGGGTGATTATGTCATGCAGCAAACAGCACAGCGATGAAAAAATTCAATTAGACGAACGTTTAATGCAGCTGAACTCCGTGTAATCATTTGGACTCAGAAGCTACCATTGCCTTCAGTCAAAGGAGATCAACCTATCGGTGCCACTTCACTTAGTGTTTACCAATTTGTGTGTAACTGCGGAGAAAGTTACATAGGCAGAACCGAGAGATGCTTGAGCTCCGGAATGAAGGAACATCTCCCAAAATTGGTACGGAAGTCCGTGTTACCGGAGAATGGCAATGTTGCTGAAACGCACAACCCGAGATTCTTACGGTTTGCTTGAGCAGTTGCAATTAATCGACTCAAACCAGTTCTCTGTGTTCAGAAACATCTGTTCGTGAACTTGACCCTTCCCTGGACTTAATGATTTATCCTAATCCGCTTATTGATTATCCACCCCTCAATTCGTTTGTTATAAAAAAAAGCCCATCCATGATATTGTAAATTTGATGCTAATGAGTCAATACGAAATGTTTGCATTTAACTGCTTTGTTCAAACTGTTCAAGGGAACTAATTGTTTCATATAACAAAAATGTTGTCGAATTCACACATACCCAAAAACGTTGATCAGTCAAATTCACACTACAGTTATTTGGGTGAAATCTTCTTGTGCAAATATTCGAACACTGGCATTTACACCATGTTTTCCATTGTGGCTTGCTCAATGGAGATTAACACAATTTCGCAGAAATTTCCCTCCAAGAGTTCGCCAACTACAATTTTTTGTAAAATACGCATCACCTGAGGAATGGAGAAATGTTACTGCTAATTTTACAGCGCCGATCCTATTAAACACAGAAGTGTACAATTTTGGAACATTTTGTAAACATTTCAGGTCTTAACGTTAGTAAACTTCAAGCCGGTTAACAAGCTTCCTGTAGGTGGTAAAAGAAACACGCCCCAATTTTCAGTTTTCACAATGAGGTTGCTTATCAACCCGGTCAATTGTGACCACCGGTATGTGTAAATCTGTTGGCGCAACTAGAAACAATCGGCAATATGAATTTCTCTTGTCAAACTGCATGTCCCAGATCAGCTGTAAGTGGACATCTGTGAAAAACTAACTTAGTTCTCATGTCTACCAAGGGAGGTGTTGTGTTCTTGGATTCTTAAAGGACCGAGAAAGAAATGCATGTGGGGTCATAAACCCAATTGATGATCATGTCAAATTAGCACTACATACAGCTCGGAACAGAAAAACTGCCATTTCTATCATATCGCATGGACTAAGTAAAGTGTTCCAGTTGAAGGTGAAATGCCTTAAATAAGTGTGCTAGCAACTTGTTTCACTTGCTCTCGGGTATTTCATTATTTGTTAGTGATACGTGAGTGTAATCTTACAATTGGTTTGTTTGTCAAATAGCGCTTGATGTGCGTTGAATAGGTTCATGCCTGTCCGACAGCAGTCTGAATTAAACGGTCATTTAAAAAAATGCCCGTCTTCTCATGAACGAATTAGTTTCACGCAGGGCCAGCCATCGGTAAGCGCAGTAAATACCTCGGATTTTCCATAATTACCATCCGTTTCTGTCCTCACAACATTTCGGTTTTAGCGCAGAATCTTTCGTCATTAAATTCATGTTAACCGTTTACTTAGCCTCATTACCTTAGGGATTATGAGATTCCAGTTCACTTATTAATAGTACTGTTGTGATTGCGAAAAATGCTTGACCTGAGAGGTTGCTTATTACGCGAAATCCTATCGGAGCTGCCTGAAAACAGAACAAACAGTGTGTACACTCACTTGCAGTGCTGACGTGTATCCGCACACGTTGATCAGCAGTGCATAGTCGCTCGCTTTAGTCACACATCCCTCAGAGTGCACACACACGGTTCCAATGGTCGCTTCCAGCCAACAGTCATCCTGGAGTCAAGACTCACTGCTTTTTACATCCCAATGTACTTGCCCTACTACTCAAAAACGAAGGTGACTACTATACAACAGTAACGCCCCCACACTACCAAATGGTATATATGATAAGACCGTTCAGAAGCTTGGTAGGTAAAGTGCTGTACGGTGTTTGGTATGATGTTAACAATTGAAATAGCGCAAAACGATACCAAAACCACAACATTCTCGTTGGTCTGTGCATCGCACTAGGTTGTGTAGTAGGTGTAACTTTTGAAATGCAACCGGTAATCGAATAAATATGAAGAGGGAGTTGCAGGTCAACCAAACAATGACCAAAGGATTTCAACTTATGAGAAAAGTAATTGCAACAGTTAAAGGAAGTAAGTCACCTACCCACCGGTAACACCAGTGACCATGATTTCTTATTCTAATGGATGTGTATGGACTACAGTTCTGACGACTATTCCGTTATTCTAAATGAGTATGATATCACTTAACCTGGAAGTCTGTGTTGACTATATCTATCGGGATTTTAACTTAAGATGCTCTCTCTTTGGTACAGAGTACCCAAGCTCAAGTAGGCACTCCACAAACAGCCCGGAGGAAGTGGGAGCCGCAGTCTTTGCGTTTCGACTGAGGTGCTTATGTGCACAAACGTTTGTCTTGAAACAACTTCGAACCCTTCGTAATCGCGGTCATATTAAATTGATAACCTAAAACACATTATGTACAGTTCGCCTCATTCAAGAGTCAGCGAGACACATACCATCATCAAGGGAAAAGAGAGAGAGATCAAGTACAGAATCACGGTGCAAAGATTGTTCATGTTTACTTCTTTTCGATTACTTTCAGCTGACGACTCCGTACGAGAGAGAAACCGACCGTAGTTTGTGAGTCCAGGCCGAGAAAAGAGCATGAAATACGTCTACGGTTAGTAATATCCAAACAACTGAACTGTCTGCCCTTATATCCTGGAGGAGGTCAGGTCTATGTGGTTGGGGCTGTCCGAATTTAATTTGTGTGGTCCGCAACCCTGCTTTATTAAGTTTAACTCGCACTATTGTTTGGTGACGAGTGGGCAATATAAGTCGAACACCACAAATGTTCGACTGTAAATTTCACATGGACATTCACGTTTTCGAAGAATGCGCTGGGCCGTGATACGCAGTTGAACCTGCTATCTGCAACATAACAGAAGGATTTAATACCGTAACCTGAGGTCTCTCGTCGGAATAACTAGTGACACACGATTATTCCGTTGTCCACTGCACCAATTTATCTACCGCAGTGACTTCTTTGCCATTTAACAAGCCTTACCTCTTTATAAACAAAACTATTGTCTTTTCACCCATGCCCACAAGGTGATCATGGTGGACTTGGCCTGCTTGTTGATGTCTGAAGCCTGCTCGGAATATTTTTTAATCCTCTGATGCTACTGAGGCCTTCACAAGTAAGCAGTACATTTTGCACGAAAATTTGGTACCACTGGAGCCAACAGATCGGACACAAGGTCGAAATATCGAGTGTTTCCTCTGCCAGTGAATGGCCTTAGTGGCACCTAGCACAATACGTAGAATCGTACACGAAGCTTCGCAAGATTGATACACAGCTTTCTTATAATTTTAGGTTCAGCGCGCCCGTCCATTCTCACGTCGCTGTAGAATGAATCTGTTGCGATAGGCCGTACTTACACAACAAATAAGAACTCCAATACCGTCTGAAAGTTTTCCAACACAAAATCCAATAAAGTACCCCCAAAGGGGGTCTGAAAAACAAAAAAAATTATGCGTGACAGACATTGAGTAATCGTAAGTGTGCACACTGGATTTGCCTGTATTTCATCATAATCGTTAATCTGCAAAGGTCGACGTGCGTCTTTGTCTATTGACTACCGACTCAAAACGGCTGCGATGTGTCTTTGCCTGGTTTAATCGAAATCCTGCCGTAGATCACACTTTTTAACCAGTCATCCAACCGTCTGATCGACGTCATCTACCACCCACCGTCAATCTCGTTGATCAACGATCACCGACTAAGTCAACCCATATACAAGCTCACCATTGCGAGAATTTCAGTGCTGCTGCTCAGTGGTAACCTGGATCGTCATGAGATTGACTTCGAGGCTAGTGAAATCTCCACAGATCTTACATCATCTGCCTCTGACTTTCACCGTGAAGGCTCACTTAACAATTATTATAAACCCATCGTATTAATTAACTTCCGTTCAACTAGAGATACGTGATTCACCATCTACGACTCAGCTATGTTCGTGGTCGTGGTGGCCACGGACTGTGTATAGATCTTTGCAAAGTGAACTGAATAACGTTGGCCCCACAGCTGACAGGTTTCTGTCGATATAATGACACAATATGTCTGTCAACTTATTGTCTTTTTGAGTTAATCAGAAAGTGGATTATCACATTTGCTTATAAGCCTATTCTGATCTAAAAACATACAGTCCAAGTAAAAAACTGATTTCGGTTCCGCAGAGGATGGTTACTGACAACTGGACATCTAATTTGAAACAATTAACAGTGAGGGAAAAACAACACAGTTCGGTTGACAACCGGATAGCACCTACTATACGAAGTAAAAAGCCCTGGTATCACCTAAATTTAGCCAATAATTTGATAACCATCCAAAGCTTTTCCACAACACCACAACCTCCAGAACCAAATGCCGGTCTATAGTCTCTCACTTGATCCACATAGGTGAAATGTTCAACCAAAACAAAACATTGTCAACGCTTCCTGCATCCAGCACCAACGGTACGAGTTTTTTCGGAACAATTGTACTGTTTTCATTGCATAGTCTTCAGTATTTATCCATACCCCATTGTCCCTTAAGTACTGAAGAAGAGGGCCGAATGGTTTTCAGAATCACCACGAGAATCGTTTCACTGATATCGTTAAGCGGACAAGCATTCTAAGTCATGGTAATTGCACAAACTGTCACCTATCGTTAGGGAAAGTAACAATGACGAATCCTTTAACACAGGTTACCAAGTCGAGTTTTCACAGAGTTTGGCTGTGGGGCTATGGTCAAGCCGGGGTAGCCCGCCGTTGATTACTGCATGCTGACTTCACTCATAATGTCTGATGGATTGGTTGAGCTTCTACTAAGCCAATTTATATCCGGCATTCGAGATACTAGTAACAATGGACTTCTGAAAGTGAAGCTAACCACCAACTTCCTTTTTCTTCGTAGGCTTCTCAACACAGATATGTGATCACCCTCAACCTTCATTCTGTAAATTCCCGTTGGACCATATTCACGTTTCTTATTGATTGAAGTTCATCTCTACTACATCCTTTGGCACATTCGATGCCGGAACTCCGGTTCACGCTCTCATGTGGCAGTCATGTTGACTAGTGTGTCGTTGACCTCACATTATATACAGCCAAATTATCGTACCTAGGTGATTCAGAACGCTCACTCGCTTGATTTTTCCAGAATGGCGGCCTGCCTTGAAAACAAACGGCAGCGATAACGACGTTGACTTCTCGTATACAAGAATTATTTCTGCAGATCATCAACTGTATAACAGTGAATTTTCTACCAATGAGATTACCTCAATTCCGCACATCACCAGTTTGTGCGTACAGGTCTACTCAGTTTGTTTTGGTTCAAAGTTGAATTCAACTGTGATCTTCTTGATCCTCCGACCAGACCACAGTATCTCATATGTTGTGGTATTTGTGGAACTATGTAGTCCTGCTGTTATTAGGATCAAATTGTTAGAACAACACTCTCGACTGGTTATTGATTTTGCTTCACTGTTGGCCAAATAAAACAAGCCGAGTCCTACATGTGCTCCAACGTGGCTAGCAAGATTTCATGCACAGTGATCGTTGCTTCATGACTTTTTTGGATTAGCTTGTTAATTGGATATGTCAGTGCTCTTAAAAGTTTTTATTGTTATGCAACTTTATAACGGTTTATTAGATACTTTTTAGATTTGCAGTGAGCTGTGCACTACCATTTAAAACATTTGGTTTACCTAAGTAATCTAAAGACGATATGGCCACAAGTCATATCATCTGCAAGCACTTCACACTGGCATCAATACTAAGTTTTCAAACACTTGAACCGTTTTATGTGCTACTTAGTTACAAGTTACATAATCAGACATTGGGTTCGGAATTATCACTAAGTTCAGGTGGAGTCAAGTTCACGTGCTGATTTTTCTAAATACAAGATACAGGTTTAGGTGAAAGGGTCAGGATAACTTGAACCGGTTGCAAATTAGCTGGATTACTGGTAGGCATTGCTCACAGATGAACGTGGTCGAGCGTTCATGCGTGAAGATCCAGTGGTGTCTAATGTGATATTAACGATGCAGTGGTCACCACAATTGTCTCATGAAAGCGTGGCCGGAGTTCTGATTCCGGATGCGACAAGTGCATTCAGTAGTGACGAACTCTAATAAGAACGATACTCGAGTGTTGTGCTTTTTTCCAAACAGACTGGCTGAAGTTTTGTGGGAATGTGGCAGCTGCCGACATTTGTCATTGACTTCCAATCTATGTAACTGGATTACGATGACAGCGTGACTGTGGGCGTGTACAGTGGATCGACAAAGTGACCAGTGGTAAGGATGCATCCTACAACTAGGGATAGTGTCTGTTTACAAGTTCCGTCTACATTGCTCCGCCAAGATAACGTAGAATTCTGCACTCATTCAACCAAATGTTCTCTCACTTTGGAATCAAAACATCCCTCCATTCCGTCGACGAAACTTCCGCCTCAGTTACATGTAAGTCGGTGAATGTTCTGTCAGGTGTACGAACAAGCCTACCTGTTGTGATTCAAGGCGTTGACTATCCATCTCTCTGAACGAATATGCGAAGTTCAACTAAACCAAACACCCGCGTCACCAACACTACTGGACTGCTGGTCGGTTGAAAGACACTACCAATCAGGTGCCCTTCTTCGTCCAGCATTATACTGTCTTACTATTCCGATAAAGTCCGGTTGACCGATCTGCATTTTGACACCTTTAAGTATTACTCAAGATTGGCCTTCGCTTGCTTGTTGCGATCAAGATTCTGTATGATCAAAAACGAATAGTTCCTGACAGCTTTGACTGTTAGCAGACAAGGACATAATAACAACTTAAGGAGTTCCCACATTTTGTGCACACCAAAATGTCTCTAACTTCAGCTCTCTCTAGTGTAACAGGTAACACGGTAATTAAAGTGGGATTGTTTAAAATGGCTTATCGAAAGCAGTCCTCACAGCGTTTCGGTGTCAAATAAAAGCCGGTTTACAAAAGAATAAGTAGGCATTACCCGAAAGAACTTGATCACTGAAGCTTAGGCGATCAGGAGGAAATGAGCCTACAGAAACTTGTGGAGTTTAGTTTCTGATCGACGTCGACACTGAAACACAAGATCATACGACAGGTCAATACATTTTTGCAAAATCGCATCTCATTCAACCATAATAGGTTGTTATCCAGTCGAATTTCATCCTGTCACTGACGGAGAAATGTGCGAACCGAAAAAACTATTTGTGACGGCAGGTGTAATCGTAAATGCGTTTGTATACAACAGTGGGTTGTATAGGTTGCCTGTGACAGAGTTAGCCTGAAAAACACAAGGCAAATCAATCAGCTGTTATTAGTGTCATGTGTTCCATGTATGGCGATAAATGTTGATTGATTAGTCGGCCGTTTTTCACTGCACTAACTGACTTCGTAAGTTGTTGCTTGGTTAAGCTCAGCTTGAGGTCACTCAAAACACTACTCTGCCTAAAGATCTACATTCATTTGAATGATGGTAGGTGATATTTCAGGTGCTTTGCATAAAACGTCAGATGTCAGATTGTGGATGTTTGGGCGAGTGCAAGACCACAGAAACAAATTAACCGGACAGCAACCGAAAATGGTCTGTATGTTATCGATTGGTATTTGCCTGAACACAAACCTGTGCAGCAGGTAGTCGTTTAAACAGACAGTGGTTTCAGCTTCCTCTACATAGTCTACTGAAATCTACAGAAGAATATTCCTTGCCTTGACTTGTGTTTTGTGAACTACCAACTCCAAATTTTGTTTCAGCGTACCGTGTGCTACTATCAGATATATCTAATGCATCAAACATAGTAACCAGACGGAACAAACTTAGTTCGAAACTACATATCTGACAACAGAAAACATTTTGAAGTCTTCCTCCGTCTGCAAGGACAGAATCCGGTGATCTACTAGAAATGACGAAACCGATCATGTATCACTGCAAAGCCTCAGTGAGTGAAATACTTTGAGTTTAATAATCAGACATTCCTTGTGAATATATAAAGGACCAAACAGTTAATGCCTAAGAAATCAGGTTTGAGATGTTGAACTACAAGGTTGATGCCTTAACCGGATATTTCAACCCCCTCCTGCTAGGTGAATTTTTCCCAATTCACTTGTACCGCTCCCACATCACGCTTGTTCCGAAGGTGAATAACCTTTCCTCACCCCGTGAATCGGGCTCTATCGTCGCAGTTCAAACGTTGGTATGCTGTTTTCACACAATATTGCCTGATCGCCGGACTGTGCGTTTGCAGCTACCCGCTCTTTACTTCGCATTCCTACACCGTGATGATTGCCTCAAGGCGACCCCACTGCTCCGTGTACTGCTACGGATCGTATTCTCATCACCTGCCCGCCTATGTGAGGTTTTTGTAGATATCTAATGTGTTCGATTCTATCTCGCAGGATCCGATTATTAGTTCGGCCCAACCTTCTGGTGCTCCTCCAAATCTAACACACTTAATTACAGATTCCTACTGAGACGTTTTTGTCACGCTTGAATGGTCCGTCCTCTGATCCCAAAGTGGTGTTCGCCAGGTTGACCTATTGTCACCTCTGCTCTTCATCATGGCAGTGGATGAGATGTTGGTTCCATCTTGATCAGAATATTTCCCACGACAAACTGGTCAGAAGTTTCGCGTGCACCGACAGCTTGATCCTCCTGGCCGAGAATCCGTCACATCTCTCCGAGAAGCTCTGGTGCTCTGGAGCTATCTAGTGTGAAGGACTAGATTCATTCCCCAAGATGAACCACTCACCAGTTTTGATTCTAGCCGCCGGAATACGCTCAAAGCCATTAACAGTACAATCCTTTTGTTTTCCCCATAGTGAATGATGCAACCCGACTACAACCACTCTACAATCCACTTCAGCGAACTGGAACTCGAATCACCTGTTATTCGCAACATTTTACGCAAGTCATGAGTATAGATACCGCTCTCCGGTTACTGTCCAACCCTGACGAACGGGGTTATAGACTTATTTCCAGGCTCCGTCTTGAGAGACACTAACCTCCCGGAGCGCATTCAGAGTTCCGTCGTAAGAAACAAAACGAAAGAGCTCACTGGACGTAGATGGACAAACTTTACTGTATTTTAGACCTTCTTGGTCTTCCGCCTTTCTGCTCCCTACTATGAAAGTGCATTTTCTTGGCCCGACGCTGGGGTTTTAACTGTCCTAGCACTCCAGTGCACTCAAGAGGCATGGATTTTGGAAAAATTTCTAAAAAAAATAATTTCTTAACACTACAAACGAAACATTTTCACTTGATGGCAATGGTGGCGTTTACACTTTACAACTGTGTTGGGGAACCTGTCAAATATTCATTGTTGATAATCATGCGGCACCTCATCGTTGAAAGTCATCTTGCTTGGAGTTCTTTCCTATTTTACTTTATATTGTTAATTATTTTCTATCAGTTGCTTATTCCCTGAATGAAGGTGTGTAAACTGCTTATCAAAATAAACTATAAACAGTAGTACGAAACAGCACATTTCGTCGCAAACCAGCTAAAATGCAACCTAAACCTAATATGAACTTAACTTCAAAATTGTTGTGTCCTTGTTCAAGATTTTCATATTATCGGCCCTCCTGGTGATCGTAGGTTCTATAACACTGTGCCGATAAACTCCTAAGTGAATATCACTGGACGCAACATAAACTGAGTTCTGCAATGAACAAGTCGGTTGTGCCAAATGCTTTCGATAGGCTTGCTTGGGACGTCAGTGGTTACTGGTGAGTTCAAAATAAAAATACCTAGGTATCATAACCTTCTGTTTAGTTTTTAAATTTTGTGTATGCATCACACACACACACACACAATGATCAAACACACATTGTTTGGTAGTCAGACCTATCCACACGCATACACACGGCACTGTGAACCGTACATATTAAGTGCATCAATTCTCAATCAACAGTTCGATACATTTTGGACAGTTTTGATGAATTGCACTTGACGTGGCAGCATGGCGGTTTGTGTGTACGTCTGACGATGAACACATAGGCACAAACCCATAGTGTTAGAGATGAGAAGGGGGGACACTTTATGTTGTCATGGTAGGTGGGCATCCAAATGTATGTTCACAAATTTCACCCTCCCATACCCCTATCACTTGGTAGAATTATTAACTCATCCGATTACCACATTTTAGTCCGAATGTGTTATTGTGTTTTAGTGAGTCTGTTTGTGTGTCTGATTCCGTGTGCTTCTGGTAGGTCCACCTACCACCAGTACTACGACCATTACTACCAAATGTCAACAGTTTGACATACTTTCAAATGGCTCTTGTTCTTCTATCATACTCTCAAATTCGTTCGAGCCAGCCTTGCTCTATCAACCGCCTGCTGCATTTTTAGCTAGTCCACTTCTTCCGGGTGGGAAACTGAAGAGTGTATAATGAGGCGGAATTTATGCATGCAACTGCAAAACGGTTGTTTGTCTACAGCAAACAATTTGTCGTCTCACATCGACAGATTGAGATTGTTCACACTTGCAAAAATTTGCTACGATTAAGGGACACTCAAGTCCGTGCTCAAGGTTTTTGCCTCTCAACATTATGCTATTTAATGACGAGTGAAGAGAAGAAAAATATTTGCTCTTTTTAAAAGTGTGATTGAATTTGTCGGACACCATTCCGTCGTATGTGAAACTAACATAATAAGCTCCCGAGGTCATTTCGGCCCCTCTCCTTAATCAGTATGTGGCAAAATTTGTAGAATATTTCTAAAGACTTTTATTCCCCTACAGCACAAAGTTAACCCATGAGTAATAACCTGGCTTGATAGTATCTGCCATTCAACTAGGCACTCACGTTTTTCCCAGATTTCCAGTCACTCGCATCTTTGCCAAACATTAACAGCTTGTGGGTTAATGAACGATAACCAAGCCACGCCTACCGTCACAACGATCTTGGACCTTCACCTGATGTGACAGCCTGCACATTCCAGTGACCTATCGGGTTCAAGTGGACGGTGTGGTGACCACACCAACAGAGTTACTCATACNTACTGCATCGGCCGTCTCGCAGTATAAACCGGGTCGCCCTATCTGCTGCATACAGCAGGGTGGATAGGCGAAAACATGCTACTGCTGACCCCTCCCCTCCAATGTCTTGTCATACTCAGCTCTCAAACCCCTCCCGACCCTCATTTCTGATAATTACCCCCCACAGGTCCCACAACAGATATAGCCAATCACAGTAACACTGAACGGGGAACTCCATTTCTTTCCACTGAGCTTCAGACCTCTCCTGTCCCTTGCTTAGATCTGGAATCTGAATTAATACAGGTGCTCTCAATTTTCGCACTCTAAAACAGATAAGTCAACAGGTCGTTCCCGCATGGACGTTAGACTGGTTGAATGTCGATGTTTGCGCGTATCTCGAAAACCAGAATCCAGGACAACAGCCAACGTATGGATCTAATAACACCCACATTGTCTACCGGATACTAGTTGTAAATTTCGGGTGACTCTACGGCCGCCGTCACCGGTCAAGCTGGAGTATTTATAGTGGTGATCACGACGGCCACTGCCGAGTCAGTAGATTGGAATCCTGTTAACAGTGGACTTCAAGCTGTATGCTCAGCAGCTACTGTTGAGGCCAGCTGTGAACGCAAGACTCAAAAATCTGTTCTTTGTATCTACCTACGTTCACACTGTCTCTAATGATGTCGGCTTCAAGGACGCGTTTTACTCGAATCTGGTCGCTTTTCTTCAATCGACACGTGGTTTTGCTATAGTCATTCTGGCTGGCGATATGAATGCCCAGGTTGGTCGCCTTGGTGGGAATGAGTGTCGTCTAGGTAGCAGGTTTGGGTTAGTATCACATCGCTCAGATAATAGCGGGCGCCTGTTGTAGCTGTTTGTTGATCACAAGCTATTTCTAACCAAAACTAGTTGTAGACATCGTGCACGTCATTGCCATACTTGCCACCCGCCTGCCTCATATCAGGCCTGGTCTCAGGTAGACCACATAGTCGTTAGTTATAAAAAGCGGAGTTCCCTTCAAGACTGTTGTTCTTGTTGGAGCACGTATCTGGACTCAGATCATCCGTCGGTACGTTGTCATTCTGTGCTTACCTTTGACCGTTCACGACCCAACGACAGCAACGACTAGCTGTTGAGAAACTGGCTATACCATCGGTAAAGCCTACGTACCGAACCAACTTCGAAAGCTGCCTTAGTAGTTCTCAATCCGTCGATCCTGATAGCTGCCGGATCGGGATCTCGCAAACCATTGGGGAAGCAGATACTGTAGCATGAGACACGGAGGTACAGGAGGTGAACAGAAATTGGATTTCGGAGAAATCCCTGGGATTGTTAAAAGCCAGACAGAACATTCATTCTGGCAGTTCACATAACAGTTATAGAAGAGATGTCCGTAGGAAACTGGAATGTAGTCTAAAGACTGACCGTGAGACTTGGTTAGTGAAAAAATTAAGGAAACAGAGACTGCTTTGTTTCAGGGAACACCGGCAAACTCTTCAAGCTGATCCACGCCACTGGTCCCAGACGGCCGTCTGTTAGTGAGGCAGACAGCACACGCATCTATAATAAGTCCAGGAGGTTAGAGCAGTAGGCGGAACACTTTGAGGGTCAATTCAGCTGACCTTTTGCTTCTAATATGTTACCACCACAAACTTGTAATGTCGGTAGAGTCGGAACCACCCACTGAAAGTGAGGACCCCAACTACACCTCCGCTCTCGAACCCAGTAGGGCTACTGGTCTAGTTGATCTCTTGCTGACACCTTTCATAGAAGGTGTGGAGGCGTTGGTGGAGTCCTAAACTCAGTTGGTTCAAATTGTGTGGACGACGGAAACCAGGCCTCTGTGCTGGGGTCACGCGATAATATTCCCTATAGTCAAGAAAGGGATCAGGGACTCTTGCGAAGACCATAGAGGAACCAGCTTGACCCCAGTTATTCCTAGGGTGCTAGCACCTGTTATAGTTCGTCGATTCACTGCAGCTCGGGAGGTAACCATTAGGGGAGATCAGGTAGAGTTTCGCCATGGGCGGGGGTGTGTAGACCGCATTTCTACTCTCCGTCATATTCTGGGGCAGCGTCATGTGTATCGCTGGCCAACAATTGTTGTATTTCTCGACTATAAAGGTGCGTTCGATCCATTGGATTGATTTACATTTTTAGAGTCGTCTAAGTGCAAAGGTTTGTCGTCCAAGTATGTGTACATATAGTCGTCTCTTTATTCTCACACTTTAGATGGGGTTAGGGTGTACGGTGAACCGCCTAACAGTTTCGGCACCATGAACGACGTACGTCTAGTCTGCCCATTTTTGTCATTTTTGTTCAATTTCGTCATGGACGAAATAATGGAGGATTGTCTCCGGCACTCACAGGATGCCGGCGTGGACCTCCTGCCTGGCGGAAGACTGACTGACCTTGATTATAGTGACGATAAGGTGTTGTTGTTTGACAACTTTCAAGCAGCACAGACAAAGCCAAACGGTATCTTGCGTTCTGCTAAGTACTTCGGGACACGCCTTGCAGCCTCAAAATGCAAAGTGATTCTGCAAGATTGCTGTGATTACGTAGATTCAATGTTAGATAGTAAAGCCATGGATGTTGTTGACCGGTTTGTATACCTAGGAAGCTACATCAGCGGCGGTAGTGGAAAGAAATGAAGTGGAAGTGTGTATCTCCAAGGCTAGGACGGTGTTCGCTAATGTGAGACACCTACGGCGACAGAGCGATATTTTTCTGAAGCTTAAGGGCCGCGTGTATCAGACAACAATGAGAGCTGTATCACCTTACGTGAATCATCTTCAGATAGTTGACCACCGACGTCTACGTTCCTTCGCTCGTGACATCAACGGTGACATCAACGAGTAATTAGCAAAGAGGCTAGGAAGTGAGTGTTTTGCACTGATCGTCAAAAGAGTTCTTTTTTCACTCCTTATGTTGGCACAGACAATGATGGTTAGGGAATGCACTGAAGATGCCGAATAGTCGCCTGCCACATCGAGCACTTTATGCCGATGCTGCGGCGGACTGGCTCAAGATGCGAGGTGGACAGATGATGACCTGGTGAAGACGAATGAAACCGTTCACGAAGGTTTTGGTCACTGTAGATCGGGTTCGTCTCCCGGGCTGGGGCCCTTGCGATTCCCAGCTCAGTGGCGTGAGTGTTGTCGTTGGTTGGCCGAGTTGTCGATGAAGTGAGTGCATTCAATGACGCAGGACAGTGAAAGCCATAAGGAAGATGCCTTGCCGATGACACATTTTCACGTGTAGCTCGGTCTGTTTGCAAGGTGTAGGTGATTTTGAATGTTTGAACACAGACGCAGCCTTTTATAGTGGTTAGGTCCCTTCACATCCCCTTCTTTATTCTTCTCTCTTCCTACATAGGTTTTGCCTTTCTTTCTTCATGGTTTTGTGGCAGTTAGACATTAGTGGTTCACAGTGATGTATTGCTGTCTTTAATGTCAGTGAGGACTGTGAGGTCACTAGTGAAGTGGTCAACACGACTGACTCGTGAAAGCGTGGCCTGAGTTCGAATCTTGGTCGTCGTGAAGACACCCGTCACTGATAGAAGAAACTCGAGTATACAGTTTCTTTTCGAAAAGTTTATGGGAATGTGAAGTGCGATCACTTGTGAGTGATGTTCACTTTGTTTGAGTCAAAATTCGTTATTACCCACAAATGGTTAAGTATGTCAGCTGTAACTCAAGAAGTTAACAAACTCAAGTACACTAGACATACTGTAGGTACGCACGAAGCATCTGTTATGAGGACTTCTGACTTCAGAACATCAGTAACACACGGCTCCCAGCACAACTCACCGATATCCCTGATCTCTTCAAGATGGGTTTGATTTACTCTCCTTCGCTGGTATACCATGATTAAATAAATTTGTCTGGACTAATGCGAATACAATTTAACGAAAAATATGAAATGAGCATGTAACATGATCCCATGGTATTGCGTACTACCTTGACACAGCTTTGACCTTCAGTTCGAATAAACAGAGTTTTATGCCCTCTCAAACCACAAAAATGGTACACGAGAAAGTGTCAGTTTCTTACCGCTCACAAACCAGATCCATTTTAATGACCCAGAACAATTCCCCTTTCTGTTACTCAGTTATGGAATGGCAGCCTCAAAACAAACTGTTTTCACTTTGGTTCGCACGCTTGTAAAATGAAACATCCCTGTCATTCAATAAAACCGATCGGCTGCAAACCATTCGTATTATGAGAATGATAGAGAACAAGACTTGGTCTCCTCGTTTGATCGTCAGGCTAATTACAACACAGTAAACATGAAAACGAAGAAACTTTGAAATCAACGTCAGTGAATTCGTGCTATCAGTATCTTAACTACACACCGCAAGTAAAACAGCTCATAACGAAGCAGCGTTTAGATGCAATGAAGTGTTTACAAAACAACCAGCGTATAATGCTTTCCAACCCGGATAAAGGAGCAGGAGTTGTCTTAATGAACAGGAATGATTACGTTACCGAAGTGAACGACATACTAGCTGATAGCTCAAAATTCATGAACATTAGTACGGTGAAAGACAAAACACGACTTATAGAAAAGGCGATATTTAAAACGCTACGTGTAATGAAACAGAAGGTGACAACTGATCCGGCGACTTTCGAGCGTATCCGTCCCACTGGAACACTAATCCCTAGGTTATACGATTTACTCAAAGTGCACAAAGCGGGCTTATCTTTGAGACCCATTTTAGACATGTGCAACTCGCCTCATCATGCTCTGACCAAATGGTTTGCCGGTCTGCTCGAACTCATCAGGCTGGAGCTAGCAAAACACAGTCTCCGCAACACGTTCCATTACCATGACGCAATCAAAGACCTGTGCCTAAACGTGCCTCTACAAGAGACAACTGACTACTCATGCGATTACATCAAGCGTAACAACAAACATATGGGTATCCGGAAAGATGAACTGAGAAAACTGTTGGTGCTCTGTACAAGTAACGTTCAGATTTTGTTCAACAGTGCGATTGACGGAAAAAGAGATGAAGTGATAATGGGTTGGCCTCCAGGTCCCCCATTTGCTCACGTTTTCGTGAGCAAACTGAAGACTAACCAACTGGATGCGGTCACCGAACAAATTGCATTTTACGAACGCCATGCTGATGATATTTTTTGCGTTATCAACGGGAATGGTAACATGAACAGAGTTATGGCAGGTTTTAACTCAGCCCATAACAGTATTAAATTCACCAAAGAACCAGACAGCAATGGTCGAATAAGTTCTTTGGACGTTAGCATGGTAAAAAGAGAGGATGGTTCATTCCAACGAAGTGTGTACAGAAACCAGACTTGAAGTGGCCAGTACATTCAATTTGGCGGTTACGTTCGGCTAAATCAAAAATGAAACTTCATACGCTGTCTGGTGATTAGGGCGTTAAAGATCTGCACCCCTGACACTTTACAAGCTGAACTGGGATTCCTGCAAGTAATGTTCATGCAGAATGGCTATCCACTGCGTTTCATTCGGAAGGCAATGCAGGCGATGTACTTGAAATTTAAGCCACCTTCTGTGAATAAAAACCTTGCGTTTATTAGTTTCCTTTCAAGAGACATCTCATGATCAAATTATCTCAAGAAAGCCCAGGAAGTCAGTCGAAACAATCTACCTTGCCGCTCAATTGTGCGTCAGTTTCCCTCCAACAATCGTTATCACGTAACTCAAAGAGAGACTTCTATGTTCTAGAACTAGTTGTGTACACTCCTTTGCTCGTTCGTGTCGAGCATCATATATTGGTCGTGCTACAAGGCGACTGTCTGAGAGAGTGTATGATCATCCTGCGTGCTTCAACATTGGTGTGATTAAAACGGTTTCAAGCGCGATTGTTGTTCACTTGACCGACTGCAATCCTTCTGTCAGTAAGAAAGATGCTTTTCGGATTGTCTACCGATTGCCAAGGAATCGATCAAAAATGGTGAGATTCCGGATGTTGATCGTCACCGGAGCCATTAACATCCAATTGTGTAACCCTTACCTCTGTGCTCAGAAGAAGTTCATGCGGACACTTAACCTCCTCTGAACAGTGACTGCCTAACTGATTACAAACAAGCCGTCCATGACCTGTATTGACCGTTTTTCTGAATCAGTCTAGTTACTGTTCTCATATCCATTGTGTTGTAATTAGCCAGACGATCAAACACAGAAAAGTCTTGTTCGCTACCTTGTCGTTCTCATGACTTCATTGGGTATTTTCGAACGAATAAAGTGCTCGTGATATGTATCATACGTATATGGTGTGGAGAGAACAGGGAGATAATGAGCTGATAATCTCTGATATGATGGTGGTGTAGTTTCTTATCTGAGTTCTAATCCAAACGTCAGTATTGTCCACAACAAGGTCCTCCCGAATCATTCCAGTTGGCTCCCAATCTTAACCGTGATGCTCGGAATGACCCACTGATCATCATCTGTTCTCAGTCACTGCCTTAGTCATAAACTATCTAGGAGACTAATTAGGTCAACCTCCTCGAGTTACACATAAGTTCTCGGAATTCTCGGGTTTAATCACTCTGGCCTTGACTTCCCGTAACTGTAGTTAGTACACCAACAAACTCCAATGCCTTGGAGTTTTTCGAATCCATAAGAGAATCCGGGCTTATTAAAGTGCCAGGGATTATACAGGATAAGTGAAGAACTACCATGAGTCGACTACTATCATAACATTTGAGATCATCTACAGTTTCCAGGTTAGTTGGCATTTGCAATGTCTACGTAGACCTGGCACCGTAGTGAACAGCAATAAATGTACATGATGTAGGGAATGAAAAAAGGCACATGAACGTGTTCGTTGTGGACCTAGTAAGGATTATAGGAAGAGGACACATTAAGAAGCACGACTAAACTGGAGAAAAACAGCCACAACTCAGACATCGACATTCAGAATAAAAATGGGGCGCACCCCATCTTTTGAAGCTAATCAGATAATCATGCTGAACGCATATTCGAAAAAGTACCACTGATGTATGTACCCTGTGTTCGCTTAACAAATTAAAAAGCTGTTCTAAAAACAGAAGGATTAATTGTGGATGATCTTCAACCCATACGAAAAACCATTTCCCACTACTATTCATCAGTACTCAAAATCCCGCCCACTAGGTTAATGATTTCTGTAATTAGAACTTGGAGAAAAGTCCGAGTCGGAAGGTTATCGATCACAGTTAAGAAGTAATTGGACAACATGATCACTACTCACAAACGAGAGTGGTCTAGCGTTCAGATTTGATAATTCGATCGTGCCTAATGTGAGGTCAATGGCGCAATGGTCAACACGGTTGCTTAATGAACACGTGACCGAAGTTCAAATCTCGGCCATAGCAAAGATATGCACTACCGATGGGCTCTAATGAGAACGAAACTAGAGTCTAGTGTTGATACGCTCAAATATTCGCGTCAGGAGAGACGACGGTTAATGTAACGTTCCGTAAGTCACACTAAGATAGCCTTTGATACGTCGGTGACAAGCAGAATATTGATCCTTTTCAAACATACTACCACTGATAAGTTGGGCAGGACATTGAAGCATGCTTATAGCTCTGCACTGTATTCAGTCAGTTGAATACTTTCCATGGAGATTGGTTGATAAACTCGAATATCTAGACTGAGGTGGCAGCGTACCAGTGGACTGAACGTTACGAGAAGTCTTGCTGTCCAGAACGCCCCAAACGCACTAATTATTATCGTACATATTGTATTGACATTTTTAGCCATGGGACCGCGCGTCTGAGACAATCTCCGATTTTCTAAACTGACTTTACTTGGTTCTGGTTCATTGCGGTGGCATCTGGCTGTTCGTCTTCTAAAACGTATGCGATGTCTCGCAGGAGAAGAACAAGGGGTGCTTTTCACTTAAAAGTGTTAAACGGAGCCCGACAAATTTTGTCATAGGAAGAGGAACTTTCAAGATTGTTTTGGAATGTTTCTCTCTGTCACTACTACTATACACAATTCGCTGCATATTCATGTCTTTGTGTGGTCTTGATAGTGAAGAATTTGCAACTTATCTTGGTGACAATTAATGGAGACAACAGCCAGTCTAGAATGGAACTGTAGCATATAATGTCTACTCGCGTCATACAATAATGTTCTATGCATCAAATTGTATGGTTATCTCCGTCGAATGCTTTGGAGAAATCCAGTTTGATGATGATCACTGACTCATCTCTATTAGATGTTTTACTCTAGTAATTCGGAAGAAACAATTCAATACCAGTTGGTTTATTGTGAAGACATTTTTATGGTTTGTATAACACTGTGTACCGTGTGGTAAGCATAGTCTTGAGGTCTTCGGGAGTATCACTTCCAATGACGGTTAGCCTAGTGCTTTGGTTGTTCACAAAGACGTGAGAGTACTGGCTTACTCAAACATTCTCTAGCGAAATATTAAAAGAAGTGGCCGCATGTGCAACCCGCAGCCTTTGGATTACAAAGTAATTCCTGGTGCAATTAACTACAGTTGCAAGTTGGTGTTTAATTTTTATCAATTCAGCTGATATTGATGTTTGCACGTCTGGGTTGCTGCTGTTGGTTGAATGCAAGCACAGCAGCCTTTAATTTACGGTGTTGTTTCCAGTAAACCCGATACAGCTGTCAACTTGGACATATCAGATCCATTTGAGAACAACGTCCATGCCACCAAGATGTCAATTACCACTGCGAATTTCGATTACACCAACAACAAACGTAAGCATAAACTTGTGCTGTACGAAAGATTATGAAAACCTGCATGGTTAAATTCATTAAAGTAATTCGGTCTGAGTAATCGATTGCAAGATATCGAACAGATTTTACTCAAAACGATTACCGCCTTTGTTCCAGCTGTTTACCCTAAACTCGGTTAACATCTTGAAGAGCAGTAACACAATACTGTCTGACCTGAGATGAACAGCATGGGTTCGATTTTATTTAGGAAGGTTACATTCAATGGTGCAGTTGTATCACGTCAGATGTAACAGATACTCGAGATAAATAGCAACAGAACTTGCCCTGTAGAACAAAGGTGAACCGAAAACTACCAAACACGGAAGTGGCTAAAACTACCAAGTGTATAGGTAACAATGCCAAACTGTGAACAATCAGTAGATTCACCAGCGCACATGTGAATCCATCAGTACCTTGAACAGGCAATGCGCTGTTGCACATCGGTGTTCATCCAGAGTGATTATTGGGATAATAGAGGATGAATTACACGAAATTTGCTACGTTGTCACAAGTGAGACTTATATTAGACGGACTTCTGTAATACACCTCAGCGGATCCGAGTTCGATATTCGGACTCATTTAGAAGACCTACAGCCGACTTATCTGAGCCTCCAGTGGTCCTTTTGAAAAAAGTTCATTATCAGTCAGCAATCAGCAGAATGCTCGGATGGAATCTGTAGTCACTCATGTGTTCACGTCAGGACTTAATACCAGTCTTGGGATTGAGACGGTATTAACTAACACAGCACTAACGTGCAGCATGGTTTTTTTAAACGAACCTAAAGCGTCATCTACCTATTCACTATTCATATATTTTAGTCCGAAAACCGAAGTAAGATTACACATTATTGTAGTCTGCTTGACTTCTTAAGGTTTGTTGGCAGAGTTTACCACTCAGTCGAGCATGAAACCTCACAAATACATCGTCAGACGAAACTTACACGGGCCACTACAGGATACGCTAGTCATACGTAAATTCACTGCTAAGGTGAACAGAATGGATTTCTATTGACCTCTGGGTGAAATAATGATCTACCTCGGTCCCTGTTGTTCTTACGGGTAACCCTTACACCGCTGGCTATGTTGAAATTAACATTGACGTTCACCAGCTCGTATGAAAGTTTTCGACACTTTACAGTATTATCTAAGTTGTCTTCAGAACTAGTCAATGAATTGTTCTCAACCGAAACGACTACAAAGTTATACACATCTGTCAGCAGACCTTCACCGACTACTACTGTAACGTCACAAAGCCAACGTTCTCAGTATGAGAAACGATTAATAGGGAATATGATGAAAGACAAGTGATGTTTGTCTACATTCGGTTCAGTGGTAGCAAAGCAGACCTGTTCAGCACCTCTTCAAAATAATTTGTCAGAGTTCGCTTTGAAGCTTGCTCCAATCTGTACATTTGCATTTTAAATCCTTATAAACAATAAACAATCCGGCTGTTTGCTTGCGTTTAAAAATGTTCTACGTCTTGATGGATGGTCCCAAAACCAAACTCTTAGGAGGCTCCCGTTGATGTACTTACCCAAAAATTATTGGGTCAGTAGTTAATTAATTACTGTGTTGGGTCTGTTGAAGCTAGTCTGTTACGTTTGTCGTCTTTGTTTAGTATGATGCGGAGCGGTGAATTCGTTGAGGCGTGTTTGGTTTGGTTGTAAAAAGCCGATCCTAACATCGAATTTATTCGTTCCTCCTGTGTGCAGTAAACGATCAAGACAAATTTCGTGCCATAAGTGCACAGTATTTACTATCTTTCTTTTATAAGTTTCATTGCTTTTCTAACAAAACTTCCTTACTTGCTATTGATTAAAACGTACTCGATTGTTGTCATCAGCTCATTTCGCGTTGACTGGTAGTGGTTGGCAGATTCGTATTTTGGTTCTTCCATTTTGAAAGCCTTCCTGTCGGATAATTTTTGTATGCGAATAATTCACATTCAAGGTGAGACAGCACCGTAGTGATGCCGACTGGGCAGTATTGGTGTAAACCTTGACTGGCTAAGCGTTCAGCAACTCCTGATAGGGCCAACCACTCTACCTGGTTTTAAAGTACTGGCTACAACCGATCAATACAATGAACTTACCGTCAGCACCTCCGTGCAGGCTTCTACCAGTACGCAGGATAGGCGAGTGAAGTAAGCCTGTTCAGAATGTGGCCAAATTTGCCAATCGAACGCTGGCTTGTCGGCGCATACTCGTATGCATCGACGCAGGAATGATCGAGAGCAAGATGTAGACGCACAGCATGTCACAGTCCTTGACTGCGCCGACTGTGATCGCACCTTCTCCACCAAAATCGGTATCAGTCAACACAGGAGGCATGCTCATCCATTCGAACGTAACTGTGAGAATCCCAACCACAGGAAATCCGCCGGAACAAATTGGTCTCAGCAAGAATCGGCTTTCCTTCTCAAGTATGCCGATGCGCTGGCCCCGTCGTTCCCTACTCAACGCGAACTCCGTAATCGGCTCCCGCCACATTTCCCAGGTCGTACTGTGGGGAGCATCCGGACGCGTCTGTATGCACTGAGTTGGCAGAGGAATCCTGTCCCCATTGCCAATCCAGTCACCGTCTCGCAGACCAACGTGACATCTGGTACTGAGTCCCAAGCTGTTGAAAACTCCCTGTGGTTTGCCTGTTCGATCCAAACAGTGATTACCCAGCTGGAGTCTAATAGCGAGGCTTCTTTACAAACCGACGGACTACTAGCTATCGCCCGCGGTCTTCAGGCAGGTATTTTCACGATGGTACAAGCTAAGTCGCTGTTGAACATGCATGCCGCACAAGCGTTTCCATACACCTGGCGACTGACTACTCGACGACGTGCTCGCATTAACGTAGAAGCCCTCGTGACCAGCAAACAGATACGGAGAGCTAACTATGCAGCGATTCAAACGCTGTACCACCAGCGCAGGAAAGATGCTGCTTTTGCAGTTTTTTCTGGCAATTGGAGAACTGCCTACAAAATGAACCGTGGCCTTCCGGATAGTTCCAACGAATACTGGTCCGAGGTATTATCCGCTCTTCCGCACACTGATGAGCGACCGTCCCGCACGATTCTGCCTCCGGAGTGGTCATTGGTCGACACGATCACCGGAGATGAGGTATCACGCACCTTGAAGCAAATGGAAAACACCGCTCCGGGTTTGGACAAGCTTTTGCCCAAACATTTGAAGCGCATGAAAGCTGATGCCCTGGTCGGATACTTCAACCTTTTCTTGCTGACCCAAGGTTGTCCGATGCATCTGTGCCGCTGTCGCATCACGCTTGTTCCGAAAGTTAATAATCCTTCATCTCCAACCAAGCTCAGACCAATCGCCGTATCTTCAACGTTGATTTGTTGTTTTCGTAAGATATTGGCTGACCGTTGGAACACGCGCCTGCATCTGCCCGCTCTTCAGTTTGTTTTCCTACACCGTGACGGTTGCCTCGAGACGACCTCACTGCTCCATACGCTGCTTCGGAACTCATGCACGACCTCTTCAAGTCCGTGTGCGGCCTTTATCGACGTGTCCAAAGCATTTGACTCTATTTCGTAGGACTCTATTATCAGATCGGCCCAAGATTCTGGTGCCCCTCCACCTCTGACATATTGCATTGCTGACTCCTATCGGAATGCTTCCGGCACGCCAGCGTGGCATTCGCAGGGTGACCCGCTGTCCCCGCTTATGTTTGTCATGGCGATTGATGAGGTGTTAGCTCTTTCTCGATCGCAGCTTGGCTACCAGTTCCAAGATACACTGGTTAGCAGTTTTGCCTATGCCGACAATCCGATCCTCCTGGCTGAAAACCCCATACGACACTCCGAGAAGCTTGCAACCGCCGCTAGTGCTTTGGAATTATCCGGGCTGCAGATCAACACGCGTAAAATGAATCTTATGGTCATTCGCAGTGATCACAAACACAATGTGAACGCCATCTCCAATGAGTCCATCCAGTTCGGTCCGGATACTATCCGCTCACTAAGCGCCATTGATACGGTGGCCTACCTAGGTATCCCTTTCACCTAGAAAGGTAAAGCATTCACTAATCACTGTCTGCAGCTTCGCACGATGCTGGATGAAACGACTAGATCGCCCCTGAAGCCGCATCAACGCTTGGATCTGCTGAGACAGCATTTGATTCCGAAGATAAATCACTCGTTGGTACTGAGTCGAGTCCACCGGAACACGCTCAAAGTAATGGGATGTACCATTCGCTAGTTTGTTCGGCAGTGGCTGCGCATTCCCAAGGACACACCCATCAGCTACATTCACACCCCAATTCGTTTGGGTGGTCTGGGCAACCCGAGTTTATCCACCACTATCCCCATCTCGCGCAAATCCCGATTGGAGAGACTGCTCTCTAGTAAATGTCCAGTTCTGCGAAATGTGGTCGAAGACCATTCGTTTGGCCTTATCCTGAGGGAAGTAAACGTCCCGGTACGCGTTCATGGCGTAATGCTGACGAGCAAGTAGGAAGCCCACGCTGCGTGGACCGATAAACTCTATCACTCGCTAGATGACAATGGCCTTCGGGAAGTGTCACGCTCTCCACTCTCCAATCGTTGGCTGTTCAATACAGACCGCATCTTCCCCAGGAAGGTGTAGTCTGCCGTAGCAACTGCAGTCAACCAGAAAGCCTCGCTCATATTCTTCAATCATGCTGGATCACTCACGATGCGCGTTGTGCTCGACATAACCACGTGGCTAAAGACCTGGTGATACGACTGCGTAACTTGGGCTATACAGTCTTCGAGGGACTGAGAGTACCAACGGCGAGATCGTTCATCAAACCCGATGTGATCGCGGTTCTTGGGGGCGCTGCTGTGGTGTTTGATGTCAGTACAGGGGATGACTACCGTTGCAAACTTGCCTGGACTGACAAGATTGCGAAATACGGTACTGACTCCCATGAAGCTGCCATTTTGTCCACCCTCCATACCATGAGCTGTGAGGTGAACTCTCTCTCTCTCATTCACTTGTGATTATTTCTTTCCGCGGAATCATGTTCTCTTCTTGATGTAGCGCTATTCTTCGACTCGGACTGCCCTCCTATGCAGTCACAGATCTACGTTTACTAACTGTTCTTGGTTCCCTGAAAACCTACGACACCTATATGCGGGGAACCTGGCGTTGACTGTTGCCACCTCCCTGACAGTCGTCTCTCTGTGAAGGACATTCTGTCCCGATGCGTGAGCCTTGACTGTGATAGCACCTTTGTGTCCTGAAGAGCCTGTGATTTTGTGGGATTTACTGTCTATTATATTTCACCTTTACCGAGTTTTATTTCTCCTATTCTATGCCTCCAATTTTCTGCACACTGTTTGGTACACACCCCTAACCTTATTTGTTTGATGCTTGAACTATAAACGCTTGTCATTCTTATGCGAGGACCTGCTAACTGTACAATGTTGCCAACTACACAGTGCGTAACATTTGACTGTGAGCTTGTTTCTGCATACTCCCCATTCCATTTCTCTTATTTCATATTGATGTCGCCGTTTGTTATTTCTTTGCAAGAAGCTGTGTACATTGCACTTCAAAATAAACGTTATAGTAGCGTATAAATTCCGATCCTTTGAATATTCTTTTCTGATGTTTTTGGACTTGGAATATAGTCCCGTTAACCCGACCGTCTCAATAAGCGTTACTGGGATTGTGGAGTACGCATAACTGTGTGAATTAACCCTAAATCGCCAGGAGCGGTTTAACAGTACATGAAGAACGAGGTTTCAAGTCAGTGCTGGGCTCGGATCTTCCGAATTCTTCAGTCGCACGTATTCACTGGGTATATGATGCACGGTCGACGAAAGCCTAAATGAATCCAGGTTGGAGAACCTATCGTACCTGACAATTTTGCGAAAGTCAACACTAACGATCACCCGTACTGTAGTCTCGGGAAGTTCTCAACGCTTCGATATTTTTTTCAAGCAGGTCCTCATCTGTCAAAGAAGCGGCTGCTGATGGAACGTATGATGTCCCTCTGTGTTACGATGTGTGCGGCCGCGAATGCGCTGGCCGATTGGGATTAGTAGGTCACCAACGTACTCATAGTACACCGTCGGCGAAGAGATGGCGAGTACGTTAGGCTAAGGTAGGTCACATGAGCATATCCATTTTAATCCTATTAACGACTGCATCGGCCAACAACCTGGTCGTTGACAATTAATCCGCTCCTCTGTTCAAATACCTGAGTGTCTGTGATCCCCTACCAACTCAGTTCTTAAGCTTTGTTGGTGTGTTGTGTGATGAATGGTCTGTCTGGCTTTTCGTAATTCAATGAGAATTTTGTTTTTCATTCTTATCTTCTCTGAGATGCACTAACCTGCAATCCTATAATACAACGCTTCTTGTGTTACACTTCAGAAATCTTTCTTCTCAGTTTAGATCTCGTCATTGCAGCCTCTCTGTTTACTTTCCGAGAGATAAGAGTTTCCCTTCCCTGGCTAACCAACATCGGCCGGCCGGAAAAAAAGGCTCCACTCACTCACCTATCGGTTCTTCTCCTTCCGGTCTACACGGGATATGTAGTGTGTGGATGGAACCGCATGTTGTGCAGCGCAAGCGAATCGCGGTGATGGTTAAGCGGAGGCGTCCTTTGGCTTCGGTCACTCTGACAGACTAATCGGAATCGGATACCGCCAGCTGTATGCGAACCTGCGCATCTTTACTTGTAAATCCCACAGAGATCGTCCCATATCATGAGACAAATCAGAATTCTTCTGCACATACTGTTTCATAAAACTTCTACTGGTTTGTTCAACTGTGCACGTTAAGTGAAATTTAAATTTTCCGTTAATGGTGTTATCGGGTTTACAAGAAGCATCACATTTTTCATCACATTTTTCCAACTTACTTCTACGGTGTAAACAGATTTGTGTAGATAAGCCCTCGATAGTCACACTTTGAGACAATAAGTACTTTTTAAAGTTTGGTTCGTTAACGGCACGTCAAGAAATAGTGGGAATGCATGTAATAAGCTATTCGCAGGCGAGAGGGTGTACAGTGAACATGAATAACATGTCAACAAAATCTGCTCACATTTCCATTCTATAGATCTGCAATGGTAAGTTCAATGGCAAGGGACTAATAAGCCTGCCACGACGGCACACTGTAACAAATCCCGTGCTCCCCACAGTACAGTATTGTGACTACGCATACTGAACAAGGTGATCACTTGCACGTAATTTTACCATCGATTCTTCAAAGTGACTGGGACTCAGAAAAAACGCCCAGGTTAGTTATTACAAAAACAAGCCAACCATACACGATCAGCTGGATCCAGATTATATTTTATTTAACGGTAGGTCTTATTCTAAAGGATTCTAAGACTGGGGCAAATAATTGGGATAGCAATTTGCTTTCAACGGAAACCGACCACGGATTAGTCAAGAACATCCATGAGTTTTGGTTTCACAAAAGATTAGTTTCAGAACAAATACTGAACGATCATGTAGACTTTCACATTTGCATTGTTAAACCGCTTGAAATTCACCGTGTAATCTGTTATGAAACATTTAATGTACACAGAAATGTAAGCTGGTATTTTCACGAGGTAACAGAAATACTTATCACCGTACGTGCAACAATCTTGTTTCCTCGCTTTTCGCAACTGTCAGAAAGTCAATAGCTTCTCAATAGCGAACAACTTAACGTGGCTGCTTACACAGTGATCCTATTCGTTAAACACAACGTGAAATATTTGTAGACCAATAAGCAGACTATCTTAACTCTACCTAATCTAACAATATTAGACTTTCATGGGATGTAAGATGCTGTGTAATGACAGCGGTGTGTGAATCTCTGGGAGAACAAAGAGTTGTTGAAACAAAGTCTACTGAGGCAGATTGTAGTTCGTTTGGTTGTCTGAATACCTGTCAGTGAGTACAATATCTTTCAAATGACAAGCTTGTGAGCACTTTTTCAAGATGTTCAAATAAACAACTGTAACAGGCCACTTCTTCAGAGACAGTGAGAAACAGATTTCACTATGGCATTCCAAGGCCAGTATTTTGTTAAAATCTTTTTCTCCTGCCACAAAACAGACATTGTGGCTAATGCATCAATAAGAATATTCTTGAAAAATTATCCTGTCTCTTTACGTTTGACGACTTAACGGAGCCGTTGTGCTGTGTTGTTAAAATGATATGTTTCAAGTCATTTCCTGTAGGTAAGCTGACGTAAAAAAATAGTCCTCCGAGGTTAGACAACTGTACAACAGATTCCCAGTCTCAATAGTGGAACATCTAGCAATTCAAATTATAGTTCGCATTCATATAATTCAAAAGCTAACCACTTGAATCGACCTATGTTTGGTGGTGATTTCAGAAGTGGAACAACTGCATCCATCAGTGGAACATAAAATTTCAGCTTCACTCACTCATGGTTTCAGCTTTCGCATTTAGATAGAATTTTTAGCCAGATCCTACCAAAAAAGGCGCCTGGTTCGGATTTCTCCTTCGTTGAAATCGGTAATTAATGGACATATTTATGAGGACTAGGATGTGAATTACAGCCCACGTACGCAAGGGAAAACTGAGCTGATCACTGCGTTGTTGGCCCTGCACTAGGTAAAATCGACCGGTCGTACGAACACGTCTAATCGCATTCACTATAAGTCACTTTTCCAAACAGCTGCATTCGGTAATTCTCATTAGGCTTTCGCAGTTACATAGGGTCAGCACGAGTTATGTATGAACAATCTGACGAATCAAGTTGGTCATCAAAAATCAAAGACTTAGTACGGGTCCCAATCTAACAGAAGAGGGTCATAATGTTGGTGCATTTATTGGAGTGTTACATGTGCCTGTCGTGAGACATGCGTTCGTCAGCGGAAAGTGGTTCACGTTTGCTGGGTTTTCAAGTGGATGTGGAATAGTTGGCCAAATGAGGTGGAGTGTTTGCACGAATTGTTTTCAGTCGCCTATGCGGGGGTTGTGGAGTCTGATAGCAATAGCCCCGACCGTTGATAACAGTCTCACTCTGGCAGATCTGGAGCCGGCTTGACGAACCTTGTAGATGATTCGGAACGCTTCAATCGGATTTATTCGATGGCAAGTGTCAACCAATTGGAAGTCAATCGCACTAGAAATGGGTTTCCTCGAACCCTTGCGAGGCCATTTCGATAGGCATTCCTGAATCCTCTCCGACAACCACCTTGTAGTCCTCTCAACTTAATCAGCTTGACAACAACAGGTGGGACAGTAGATACAGCAAGAAGAGAACTTGAGCAAAGCATCTTTAAGGCGTGACACAAGTACTGGTCAAGTGTCGAAAGACATGATAAATTTCGCCGCACGGTAAGCACTCTGGACTGCGTTTGAATGTCTACGGTGAATTATTTCACTGTTAACATCACCTGTATATGAGAGACAGATGAAAATCAGCTCTTTCTCCGCTGTGCCGGAACAAAAAAAATCGATTTATGGATCTTTCATTTTATTCATTTTCAGGAAGAGTTTCTCGATTATAACTTACTTCCCCCTGGAGAATGTCCGTGTGTCAATCTTGTGCGCCGTGTTAAACAGACAATGCACCGAATTTCTTCTGTGAAAATGTGTGTATTGTTCGGTCCACGTTTTTTTCCATGAATAGATCCATGAACTGTTCCATGTGATCGAGGAAGCAACGGGACCCCCAAGAATGACAATCCGTTTTGATGTTGTAACTCAATGGTAAAGCTTATATTACAGTCTGCTCTGTTGAACTCATCTAGTGTGGCCTGTGGATCATCCTGGTTTAGAATAAGGTTTGTAAAGCTTGCACATAGTTACGATGTGATCGGGTTCAGTGGTCCCTAGTTTTCCCACAAATACACCTGCCAGTAAAAGACTTAAAGGTAAACCCATCGCTACTCTAGCTTTTTGTCTGTACAACTCTTCAATAAACTGAAATTGAACATTACAATTGCGAAACAACAACAGTTCTTTCACTATTCATCTCGTAATTTTGAAATCAATTTAGTTGTTGTCGATATAGGTGGACAGATTAGTCAGTAGTTTTTGCAGTGGTACATCAAGAAATAAAGAAGCCACATCCAAAGACAACAGTTTGTCATTCCAGATATCCACTGGATCGATTTAATCTACAAAGTTGAAGGTATCCATGAGGCACCTATGTAACCATATAGATTTAGGTGATTTTGTTTACAACTGAATATATGGAAACGTCGCCAAGCACATGTACACTTATATTGCCGACAAACTTGGACCAAACTAGCCCGTTCTCATATAGTAGTAATAACCCGTACACGTAGGAGACAATGCTGCAAAAATGTCTTTTAAACCCACCGATGCTGCTGACAAAATAGTCTCATCCACGACGTCCTCGAACTAGTTGTTAGTGGGTACATTAATTAGAGCGCGAGCTTTTTTAATTTCTACACACTCTATTTACTGGTAGAGTAGCACTGTCTCTCAGAACAATTCCAACAAGCATTGCTTGGCGTTTTCTTCTGCTTTGATATAGTGGCCATGTTCGTGGGCTTTTTCGAGCCGCAGAACTATGCTGACTAGGAATTTGGTCATTGCAGGTTCAATCATGTCAGATTGGCCAAAGGGGAGTAGCCGAGCGAAGGGCAGGTGCGCTCGTTGTGGGTGGTAACAATGTGTCGTGTTCTGGCTCTGCTTGATGTTCGATCTTGCTTGATCTAGTTTTGTGTTTGTAACAAGTAATAGTACTCGTATTGTGTGCATTGACTTTACAGACTCGCATGGCTTTTGCAATTTGGTTGTTAATCGTGGTCGATGTTGTTACGTTTGTGAGTGTTTATGCGTGTATCACCCACTGCCTTGCGGTAGGGGCGTTTAAGTCAAGGGTTTCGGTTGAGGGCATTAATCGCCCCCACACTGACATAATCTATGCAGGTACAACATTGAAAAATACCATACTGCATCGAATCTGCACGAATCCTGGAGCAAACAATGCTCACTCGAGCCTGAGTAACACGAAGACCAACCTGAGACACGTCCGCTGACGTACTACGCTTTCCGTTGTGTCATGGAATATGCGCACGTTTCTGGATCGATGCAGCACTGCAAGACAACCACAACACTGAACCGCAATGATCGCGATGTAAGTGAGCCGCCTTGGCATCAACGTAGCAGCCTTGGACGAGGAAGTGCTTGCAAACTAAGGCAAGCTCTGAGAAGCAGGTGTTGCATACACCTTCCACGGGGTAGGTTACCCGGCAGACGGTGCTCGGGAACATGGTGTCTGCCTCGCAACCTTTGATCGCATCAATGCCTTCACGATAGACGAATCGCACGGGAGCAGCGCTCAAGTCACGTCGATGTGCCTGCGACTGTGTCGAGATAAACCCGCCGAACTCGCGTGTTCATGGCTTAACTATATGTTACACTGATGATACGAAGGACCAATTCCATGATCAGCTGTTCACCACAATCCGGTCGGCACCGGTGAGTGACCGACTGTTTGTTCTGACTGACTCGGACGCTCCAGTTGAACGCAACTTGGGACCCTGACCTAAAGTTCCTGGACTCAACGGCATTGGTTTAGTTAACGAGAATGGTGACCATCTCCCCCACCTGTGCGCCATTCACGAGTCCGTCATCAAGAATACCCAATTCCAACTGGATGCGAATAACACCACGACTCACACTCACCCACAAAACGGTCATCACAGCCTGCTTGATTTCATGGTTGTGCGGCGGAGCGACGTTTGTGGAGTGTGTATCACTTCAGCGATGCGCGATGCTGAAATTAACATAGATCATGGACTGGGCAGGAACAAATTGTTTATCCATATATGCAAACCTGTTTCTTGTTGCTCCTCGGGACAACGACGGAAGTTGCACGTCACACGACTGCAGAACTGCCAGACGAAGGCCGCTTTTCACTGAGGACTCACCACCCATCTGAGAGATACTCCTGTATCTACTACCCCTGAAGATATTTGGCAACAGCTAAAGCAAGAGGTCACGACAGCAGCCACTGGGGAAATCGGTGTCCATTGCCAAAAACGTCAAGACTGGTGTGACGACAACAACGCGATTATCGCCGAATTGATAACACAAGACAATGCAGCGTTTGCCGCTTCCACAATGGACTTGGATTGTGGAGCCAAGAGAGAAACGTTCTGGTATATTCGCCACCAAGTCACCGGACGTGTTCTCAGAGTCAAGATTAATTGCTGGAGGGAACGAGGTGGACAGATGTAGAGCTGTGCCGATCGCAGACATCACAAAGTGTTCTGCGATCCGCTTAAGGAGATTTCCAGTCCATCCGTCCAGTCAACCAGGGCGCTGATTGAATTGGACACGCGCTCCTCTGGGGCCCAGTCAGAGGAAGTCATGAGAGTCTTGTGCGAACGCTTTGGTTACCTTCTAAACCATCCAGCCACCATCGAATGTGGTAGGAAGTCTGCAAATGAACACGGATTGCCAGATGGAATTCTAAAGAACGGCGGACCGGCGTAGGAACGCGGATCGCTCCAGCCTGTTCACTCTATCTGGGGGCAGGAAACAGTGCCAAAGGACTTTATGTATGTCCTTATCGTATCTTTGTTTAAGAGTAAGGGTAGCAAGCAGTGCGCTGATAGCTATCGAAACGTCAGACTGCTTTCGTAACCCCAGCCCTATATAGCTTATAGTTGACTGCCATACTGAAAGTTGCTTTTCAAGACTCTTCGGAGGAAGACATTTAGGTAGCGTATCGAACGGATGGGCGGCTACTAAATATTCGACGTTTCGAAGCCCCAACCCAGCTGCATACCTCAAAGATGCGTATGCTCCAGGTCCCAGGTGAGAGTATGCTGTTTGTACAAAATGAAGACGAACAACAGCGATTGGCCATAGCTTTCGCGACAGGGGCATTGAACTGTAGAGTGGAAATCAATACAAGTAAGGTGTTCTTCTTTCAGCTTTCTCCGGGCAGAGGTGCTGTCTGTGCACCTTCACCTTAAATTTGCGTCAGTGGAGATGTTGCCGACAGCTGTGCACATTTCCGTTTCTTGGCTAGCAGTTTCTCGATAGACTTGTCTGCGGACCGTAATCCGCAAGCTCGCGTGACGAAGGTTAATTTTTTCTTCTGGGCGTCTAGAAAGACCTGTCTGGAAGAACCGCAGCCTCAAGCGAAGCACTGTGTCTACCGCTCAGTGGTGCTGCCTACATTGCTGTACGGCTATGTATGTTGGACACTCTACCAGGGAAACGTGCGTTGTCTGAGCCGCTTCCATTTGCAATGTCTGAGATGCACCTTGGGTATCTGATGGTCGGACATCGTTCCAAACACTGAGGTATTTCAGCAAATGGACATAGACGGGATTGAAGCCGTACTGACACACACTCAGCTTCACTGGCTAAGTCACGTCCGTTGGTTGAGCGATGACTGTATTCCAAAGCAGTTGCTGTATAGACAACTGAAATCAGGTAGGCGAAACCCTGCTGGTCAAAAGCGGACATACCGGTATGTTATCCAGGCAAGTCTTTTGTGTTGCAACACTGACTTTAGGTTACGGGGGGACTTGACGTTGAACCGGGTGGTCTGGAGAAATATGGCACGGGTGGGTGTTCACAGCACAACCGAGAATGGAATCGAGGTGCGCAAGATAACCATCAGTGCCACAGGTCCTGGCAACATGACTATATGGCGTTGCGATGTATGCGGCCTCCAATGCACTGGCCATCTGAGATTAGTTGTTCATGAACCTATTCGAAGCACACCTTCGGTGGAGAGATATCGAGTATGTTAGACCCGAGTAGGTTGTATTCATTGTATCCCTTTTTCTCGTTCGCATCGACCAACAATCACCGTCATTTGGCAACTCACCCGCTCCCCTTTTCAGAAACCTGGTTGCCCGGGGACTTCTACCTTTCCTTTCCTTCTGCTTTGTTAGTGGACTGTATGATGAATGTTTAGTCTATTTACTTCAAACGCAGCCTTGAATTTTGTTTTCCCCCTGTACCCTCTCTAGAGTACTGTATCATTTACTCCTGTAATGAACTATTTCTTGTAGTAGATTTCCAATATTTTTCCTCGCAGTCTGGATCTTACCGTCGCAATCACTGTCTAGTTCTGGAGAGATAGGGGTTTCAGTTTCGAGCTAGCCTATTAATTGACTAACCAGCATTGGCCGGCTGGACCTAAAGGCCTCAATCACACGCCTGCTTGTCTTATTCGTTTGGGGTTTACACTGAATACGTAGTGTGTGAGTGGAACCGCAAGTGGGGCGGCGCAAATCACTTGTGGTGATGATTATGCGCAAGCGTCCTGTGGCTTCGGTCACTGTGACGGATGCCGCCAACCAATGAGTATTTGCAGCATATTCTATCAAATGCGGTTGACAGCCGTTACCTGTCCCCGCTTCTATAATGTTACTGTTTATTGTCAGAGAGGAGTTACAAGGTATAACGATGAACGTCACTTTAATGACCCACACTCACGGTCTATATATCTCAAGCTCTATTGTTGGCCATGCAGTGATTGGTTCATAGTGCATGCTCACCACTGTGAAATGATACCTGTTTCGGATAATCTTCGGGACCTTATGTCTTCCACACGAGAAAGATCGATTTTAATTTTAACATACGCTTCATTGCATTTAGTTAGTGTCTTACTGTTCACTTACACTTGAGAAGGTACACGATACTACTGTTCACTGTTCGTGATTAAGTTCATATTGAACAAGCCAGATTACTTTTTATTCAGTTTGCTCAAGAAATCCATAAATCTGCAACAAATTCACGGTTATCCATTTACTTCACAGAACTGGTCATCAGAACGTATTGAATTCATTTGATCTATAATGTTCCCCTAGTAACAATCGTATGTATTACACTATCCGTCCGTAATTATATGGCTATCCATTCCATTATTTCGTTAGCCAACGTTTCACCTGAGCCATAACAGACTTATGTACGGGTGATCAATTAAAAACATGTCCTATTGTGAATATGGTGGCCTATTGCTAAGTTGCAGGTTATCGTTAACCGATAGAAACAGATCGAAAGTGAATAATTGGTCATTTTAATGGCAATCTGGATATAGTGTATCTATTCAAATTCTAAATCATAGGTTTGCTCCGTTTTTTTCCAGTATTCGAAAACAACGTTTATTTTTGAAATTTTGACATCTACAGCGTTCTGTACTTGTGGAGTAGATTTCTACAGCCACTGTAACAGGTTCGCCTGAATGACAGACCCCAAAGATTTTCATTGGTTAGTATTGAGTAGTAAAGGAATTTGGATGATAAGAATTGAACGCCGTGGAGCAATTGATTTCATTCAACAGGACAATTAATGCGTTCTGTTTAGAGTTAGGCAGACGAGCTGAGCATTACCCACAAACAAATGTGGTTGTGTGTTTGTCTACAATAGACCGGGAGCGCCTAGTGTAACGTCAACGACACAGTGGTCAACAAGATTATCTCGTGGTAGCTTGACCGGAGTTCCAATTCCGGCTATGGCAAGTATGTCCATTACTGACGAGCTCTAATGGGGACGAAACTCGAATACTGTTTCTTTTCGAAAGGGGCTGACTGATAAGTCTGCTGAAATGCGACAGTTGTGGTCAATTTTGAGTGATTTTCGATGTATAATCACCTTGATACTGAAATGCCACTCGCAAGATTTACAACATTGTATTTACTCAGTTTCTTATTAGCAACTGTGTGTTGTGGGTCGGTTTTATACAACGGTTGTTTTTTGACAACACCATACTCATACCCCCTTTTTGACGTATACATTCGGAAGCTCATTTTAACTTGTATGAATCTGAAATACGATATTTTGCCTTTAATTCAAGAAGGCCAGTCCCAACTTCTTAGTGGCAGTCAAAGTCCACTGGTTTACGACGTAGACAATTCTACGTGCTATACACACACAGGTACTTAGAATTCTGCAGAAATGCCCCCAGAAATAAGTTCCGACCTCGTGGCTATCAGCATTCTTTTTCGTCTCGGTAAATGTCACAATGTTTCAATGGTTTGTCTGGATGATGTGATCCACAGCCTGACATAATCGCTGATACATGTGGTAATTTATCAGGTGCAACCTGAACAATAGTAAATTACGCGTGCGAGGTGCACGTCAAATCGAATGATCATCATGATATGGCATAGCTCTTTTGTTCATTTTTATAGCTTTGTATCGAACAATGATTCTGTCTACCTTAAGCGTTGCCACTCCTACAAAGTCATGTGAAAACCCTACCGGCTTTTGCAAAATCAGGTCACGTCCGGTTGACAAACAGATAGCTTAATTGTTCGGACAATAACTGAGTTTAGCAGTGTTGAATTAGTGTCATCTTCTCGTGTTTTGTTTTATAAGATTTGTTCCGGAGCAACAGCATTTTTACGAGTCATCCAATCAATCGCGATACTAAACTTCGTTGAATATGGGTTTGTTTCTCACTGATAGAAAACCAAGTAGTTAACTTGACCACCCAAACATTCTCAGGCGTCTCAGTATTATCTTCGGTAACACTTTCTGATAACACCACCTCAGGGCACAGTGTTGCGTAACTATGAGCCTATCTTAATTGCCCCCGGATAAAGTAAAAACCCTGGGCATAGTTAACACATTAGCACTCCTGATTAGAAGGCACTGCCATCCCTCTTACTAATTTGGTACAACAATGCGGTTCTGATGAATCTGTGAACACGTCATCATCTCCCGGAGATTTTGTCGAATTCTGATGGCCCGATCCCGTCAAATGTTTTCCCACTTTTCTCTTAAATCAGACACCGTGTACTGTCGGGCAAATAACGTCGAGAGGCGGAACCTGTACAGTTGAGGAGAAACCGGGACAGCTGGTGGTTTGACAGATGGGTCTTCTGGGAAAATTTAGTGCCTATCCGCAGAACTCCACAGAGTGTGCTTCTAACGAAACCCGGGTCAAACAGCAATGTACTTACCAGTAACTGTATGCGTGCATGAGGCTTGGAAAATCTTGGAAGAAAAAATTTTATACAGACTTCTTTCTCACTCAGCGAAGTCTTTCAGTGGCCCGCAGTATGCTCGTGACTGCTGTCCGGAAACATTTTGTAGTTGCTGTATGCAGTGAGTCATCAGGAGTATTAATACTTAGGGGAACTATGAGTTGTAGGGAGGTATGTCGGGTTTCGGAAGAAATATTCCGATTGTAATAGGACATTTCTCCAGAACTGTGCATCTGATATCTTTCACATATAAGCAACGGGTTTTACACGAATTAAAGATTGTCAGATAGTTCACGATAGAGGTCAGTGAATGAGTACTGGAAGACAATGAATGCTTGCGGTAAAATGTTCCTAAAATACTTTGTAAACCCTAAGTAAAGTGTTCCATGGTGATGAATAATGCCACAGAATAAGAATACGGGATAGTAAAGTGGTTGTTTTTTACTTGAAATTGTGGTCACTTCATTTCTGAATGGACTAGTGAAAGAAAGAAATAATGTCAACGGTGACAGTTTTCAGTCAATCACTTCGGTAATAGGTGCATCACAATACTTGACAACCTTGTCAACCTTGTCGATCGGGATTGCTAAAGAGAATCGGGTTAACACTGTTTATTCAAACCTATTCTCCATTAAAACGAACTTGTTTGTAAGGTTATCCTTGTAAACATTTTACTGAAAACAATTAGCTCAAAGATTCGTTTTATTTGAAGTGTTGTTTCCATTCATGTTACTTCACGTTTCCCTAAAACACTGCAAACGTTGATGATTTTTTGAAAAATCCGTTTAAAGTTTACGACTACTGATGAGTTAATAGGATTCGTGTAGTGTTGTGAGAGCATGTTGTATGGGGTTGATTTCCTCAGGCTATGTAAATGGGATTCAATAGCAGGTTGGAAATGAATTGTTTGCAAGTAGTTGTAGATGGTAGTAATTATGTACTACTGTGCTCTGTACCCCATAATCGCGTTTGCGGAAATCCAACGAGATATATTTGATTGCTGTGGAGTTTGAAACAGCGTGGATTTTTACTTGTTGCAGTACAAAACGAAGGTGACTGAACAAACTTGGGCACAGGTGAAGGTGAAACCAAATGGTCCGTTCGATCTTCACTTTATAGGCTAACCATTTCCTGAACGGTGAGACCAATAGTTGAAACTAAATGTACACTCTATCTTCGCCATCACGGTTACCCTCCTCGTCTTCTGATCTTAAACATGTGTGAAACGCTTTCACTCCAAATGAAACGGATGTAGATGGCTAATTAAAAATTGAACTTTTAGAAGCTGTTTGTGTGATATAAGCAAACCACGGAAAATTGATGACCAACTCATATACGAATGAGTATATCGTCATAAAAAGTTGTGCCTAACTTAGTAACTGATAGTAATGGTCTTACACTGCACAGTTTGAAACTCTGAGATCCCTTTATCCGGTTCACGGGAACAGCAAAAAGAAAATTGTGTCAACATGCATATCTTTATCGTTCGGTGTCCAACCAAGGGACAAACTTAACGTACGTCAGTGTGAACTGGGTCATCACCGGAATGGGCCAACAGTGTGAAGTAATTTTACGCATACAAAGCTCCATTGTATTTACTGATTGCAGGGGTTTAATATGAAGAGCACGTAACAGTACAGTGGACAAGCCCATCAGGTAAATGTTGTGGCTCGTTGTCAACATGTGTTCAGTAAAGGATGAATCTGGGTGTGATGTTCGGATTTCCATTTGGCTCCTTATTTACGTTATTGGCAGCAGCAGTCAATTTGGAAAGTGCTTAATCATCCGGTACCCGACACATCCGTTCTGTCAGCGTGAATGTTGCTGCGACCGTAAGTGAACTGGTAATCAGAGTGAGGGAGAACGGTTTAGGTAGATAAATCTATCGGTTGTGACGATTACTTAAGCGGCTGAAAGTAGCACACAAAGTTGAGCAGCACGCTCTGTGTCCTCAGTGTCTACTGAAGCACATTTGGCATTGCATAAAATCAGATGACCTTATGTTCCAACAGTCTAAGATAAACCATCACCTGAAAAAGTGCACGTCTAAAAGTGTTCTGGATTCTGCTTGTTGTACAATATTACAAACTGTCTATACTATTCACGGTTTAATCACTTGGAGCTCTACTACGTTTTTCCTCAACAATAAACCCAAAGCTTTCCCCCTGTTGCACCAGTGACCGCGTTGACGAAAGTAAACAGCGTAAGCATGGTACATTGTCTTAGAACTCGTGGTGAAGAAAATGGGAAATTCTAGCCATCCTGTTGCGCATTTTTGTGAGTATTAGGTTAGCTAAATTGAAAAGATCCGTGTATTTTCCAAGCTATAGAGTTCTTTTGACTGGGACCCGGTCCCAGCTGTTCTGTTCCCGAAGGAGGTGAAATCGGTGGTTCATTTATTTTTATGGGTCCCTAATTCATTTATGTTTGCCCATGAGTAAAACTTGGCCACATGTGTTTGTGCCCCAAACTGCTGAACTTGAAAGTTCTTTATTACAAAGTGCAAGCAGTAAAAGTAATTTTTGGGGATGGACCGCTCAACGGGAAATTATATTCCAACAACATAAAGACGTTAAAAATAGCTCATTCCACTGGCGGCTACTGTCTTCCGTTAAATACAATTTTGTCTGATAAAGTTGCTGCCGTATAGAACGGGAAACAAGGTACACACCGTGGTCTGACTGAACGAAAACCTTCCTTTGTTAATGTGATTTTGATTACAACACTCCTGAGGAAGGTCACCACGGTGATTGGAACATGGATTATTACAGCTTGTTTGTAACGTTGTGTCATTCACAATCCATTCATCGATAACGTGTTAAACACAAGGTCCAAACTGTTTGGCTTCAGTTGTACTAAATTTAGTACAGATGTCTTACAACTGATCTACTCCTAGATATCTTAGGGCAACATGTTCCAGTCTTCAGCTAGAGTAACAAGTTTTCAGTAAGGAGGGATCGTTACGGGAGAATAACTTGATGACATAAAGCATAAACTAACCGATGACTGAACATAATGTACCAAGTTTTCCGCTGCCTCCTGAAGCATCCAGGACAAGCTTGGAACAATTACAAAAAAAAACATTTTAGTTTGATTTTTTGTGTGTGATGAGCATGTGGTTCGAATGCATTTAGTTATACCATCCTGCCTATTCATCTGGATAAAGTTATGGACTGTTCCATCATTATATATTATACTCGTTGGTAGTTACCGTCTCTACTCAACATTAGCAATACTGTTGTCAACTAGAAGATCCCAGCATCAACTATCTACTCGTATTTTGAAAATTCAGAAACTAGACTTAACGTGCATCCAGACTGTATGAAAACATGTTTCTGCTTGTCACAGTTGCATGGTGATGGTTTTCGGTAGCTGCTTCTTCTTACCTCTCATCCATTCGCCTACGTAGTTTCATAGGTTTCTCGTTTTTTGTCCATTTGGGACGCCTAACAGATGTAACGAAAGCAGTAGTTCAGGAAAAATAGTGAACAAAACGGGAAACAAGTGGAGGGTTTTCCAAAACAATTAAATGACGTTCTGAAACACACAAACAGGTAGCCCGCAACAAAAACGAGTATAAACAGGTAAGCATGCTCTGAGTGACCCTTCGAGAATGCTTCAGGGCGACGGCAAATTGAGCCATATTGTCCAACGACACTTGCGTAATACCAACTGCAGTGAACTTTGGACATGTCACTCGAGCTATTCGTAGCCATCGAGTTACACAGTTGACAAAGTTTAGCTGAACAGTTGCGCCTACACAGTTACCTTCCCATCTGAAACTCAGTTTTTAAAAATTACCTTGCAATTCTTGGTTCCCATGTAATGTTTGCAGTTTCTCTAGCCGGCGATCAGTTGTACATATTTTTGCGTCTTGGGTTAGAGTCACTTCTTAGGTACTTTTAGTTCATTAAGAATACACTTAAAGCTGTTTCCCTTTCTGATTAATAACGAATCCAGAACCCTGTGGCTCATTAGCAGCCTGTGTTCAGACACTTTCACTAAGTGTCATGTCACTGTTATTAACCATCTACCATTGAGGCCCAACGTCCTAATACCCGCACACAGTACAAATACAACTGTATAACTGTTCGATTCGGTGAAGTTTGCTTGGTACGTTTGTCGTTCTTTTCGGTGGGATATCGAATATTCAGTTGGTTGGCTTTTCGTCCGCTCGCAGAAAGTCGGATTTAAACTCGTTTTACTCTGTCGCTTGATGTGTATCTTGAACAACCATGATGAATTATGTACCATGAGTGCACACACAAAATGTTTTTCTTTTTTCTATAGCCGTCATTGCTTGCCTAATGAGGGTTTTTTCTCGGTATTGTTTGACATGTTCTCACCTTCCTCCGCACCCGATTTTTTCAATGAGCTAACATCCATTTGATTGGCGGCCATTTGCAAAGTCACTTTTGGTTGTTCCATGTTGAACTCTTTTGTTGACTCAATGATTTGAGGGTCCGGTTAACTCACACTCAGGGTGAAATAATTTTTACTATGGTTTTCTTTACCAGTACCGTATTAATGCTGGTCACTTCGATCGCCTTTCGTGACTTTTTGCGGGACTTGGAAGACTGTCCGACTAACCCGATGGTCCGAATCGGCATTATTGGAATTTGAAACAGTTCATTCCCTTCAGAAGTTTGAACAAAACTGTTAGAACACGAAAACTGGTAGATGCAAGCATTTCGTATTGACTCGTCAGTACCAAATTTGCAATAACATGAAACGGGTTTTTTTATATCGAGCAGTTAGGGAGCAGGGTTGATAGTCAATCGGTGGTTTATGAAAGGTCACTACGTCCAGGGAAGGGTCAAGTTTACGAGCAATTGTTTCTGAACACACAAGGTCGGCTTCAGTCGATTGATTGCGACCGCCTCAGCAAACCGCAAGAATCTTGGATTGGAGTGACGTAATAAGAATTGTCGATTACGGGCTATTGAAAGGATAATTCCACCTCATCAGGAACGAGTTAACAGTACTTGAATTACCAATCTTTTGGGCATTTACGAAATTCGGTTCCTTTGGTGGTATTTGGGTGTTTGTATCCTTTAAGAGGTTAATGTACGGCCGACGAAAGTCTAGAAGAGTCCAGACTAGTAAAAGTTTTTTATCTGAAGACAATTCCGATCGTAGAACAGTCAGCCCCTAGTGCTCTGATAGCAGAAACTCCTCCGCCGTTCAAAGTTCTGGCGACGCGTTTTTATATCTCGAAGATACATTCGCTGATAGAACGTATGCTGCCCCTTCATATCACCCACCCCCAATCGCAACACCTAGAATATTAGACGGTCAGTCACTCATTGATGCTCATGTTTCTCCCAACCCCGACAGTTTATCTACTCTTCTTTTTATACTCCTAAGGATTCGACTATGTTGGATTGTAATAGTGTTCCTTGTTGTATTTTCGACAAGTTTGAGCCACCGGAACTATGCAGTAATCTGATCCGGGAATAGACCGATTACAGGAGATAGACAGGGCTTGTGGAACCTACATTACACCAGAACTTTCTATTCTGTCAGTCCTAGGGACACAGCTGAAGCAGGACGAAGCATTGCTTGAAAAGAAGAGTATAAGTTGCATAGTAAGAGGCTTCAACTGTACCAGAGAATGCTGAACTACCAGGAACACCCCGCGATCCAAATATCGTTCCAGAAAAAACCAAAAGAACACCAGAGAGATAAGGAGGTCACAGTGGCAAGTCCAGACAGGTTGAGTGATTAGCGATGTCACTCGGGTCACTTATTCTGGGTGTAGGTTTTCCCCCAGCTTATGGTAAAATCATGTGATCGGTTACCACGAGGATTTCATGGGTTTCTTAAGAATTTTGAAACTAATGTGGTAAATGGATGGAATGATGGTAACCAAAGGTTTTCATATTTAAGTTATTACTGGCTTGGTGGAGTGAAGAAGCCGAAAAGCATTGTACAATCATATCAGGATCGACGGAATATAGTGAGACTCTAGAGGTACTCACTAGTAAGTTTGGTCACCCACATCAGGTCGTTTACTCTGAAACTTGTGAGCTGTTTGATGTTCCTAAGTAGGGTGTTCCTGACTTGGATGACCTCAGGCTTTTAGCCACCTAAATGCGAACGTGCGACATCACACTGGCCCAATCAGTTTGAATAAATTCAACAGTTTGAGCCCGTTGGTAGCTTAGTGCGTAACTGCACTAAATTAACGATTCCCAGGTATACGCAACAGATACCAGACGCGAATTAAAAAGAGAAATAAACAAAAGACTCCACGGGGATTGTGCAGAAGTTACAATATGTCCCATGGAAAACTGAACAACATCTATAAGCCAGGATAACTAGGTAGGTTTAGGTTCCAGCCGTCGACCACGCGCGCAAACCGAAATTGTGTGAAACTCCATTGGCGCGTATAGGGTAACAAGCAAGCAAACAAGCAAACGCGATCCCATGCAGTAAGCGGATGACTGGTAAAAGTCTTTACTATCCTATATACAGTATGAACTAGTATTCAAGGAAGTATTTTACGAATCGTATAGCAGGTCGTCTAAGGCAATCTCTAGGCCATTGCATTCGGACAGTTGCCCAGGGACCTACAAGAAAGCTGAGTTGATATGGCTCATGACATAATAACTCCTATCAGGATTCAAATTTAACTTATTAACATTTTCAAGTTGACCATCACTCACATTTGATCGCAGCGTTCGCATTCAGATAGACTATCCAGCCAGCCTCTTTCGAAAAGAAGCACTAGACTCGAGTTTCGCTCTCATTAGAGCTCGTCAGTAGTGCATATCCTTGCCACGGCCGGGATTTGAACTCCGGACATTCCAATCATGAGGCAACCGTGTTAACCACTGCGCCATTGACCTCACATTAGGCACGACCGAATCATCAAATCTGAACGCTCAACCACTCAAGAAATGAACATTCATGGCCAATATTGCATATGGCCAAGTAGCTAAATTGTTTGATTCGAAGTTCATTACACCAAACACTTCTGATATGACTGACATCAAAAGGTATAGATATCATTCCAGTGCGGCCGTCGGTTTGAACAAACATCTGGTCCGTTTTTCTCTTTGCGCAGGCAACCTAGACCTTCCGGACTGTATGCATTTCGTTGCTAAATCATGAGAACAATCTCAGCAGGCGGGATTTCCTTTGTTTGATAGCTAATCACATGTCCAGATCATATAGAAGCTATGTTAAGTGTCTTAGGTCTAGTTATGGCGGACGTCATCATACTCTGATGAATTATGGTCTATCAGCATGCACGCTCAAGGCCAACAAAGAGGTTGTCCAATTTGGTGCAACCTCTACTGGTACAACAGATGTTCCTCTAAGCTTTAAATTGTTTGGCTAGTACGACAAACGTGCTCTACAGAGACACTTATCTTGATAGACGATGGTTCAGCTATCCCCTTATTACATGGAGAATTCGCTGGCGAGCTCGATTTGCTAAGTAATCTTTGTTGACCCGGGATTCGTACTCTGCATGGTACTCGTATGATGTCATATCAGCGGGTGAAGTCTGGAGTCCAATCTCTGGATGAAACCGAAAACACATGTGAAGCCAGCTCATACCGTTGATGAGTTACTTGTGGCGCAAATTGGCAAGCCACCCTCAATGGAGTCGCAATGGTGGGCTCATCTAGAAATAGCTTTCAAAGGCTGTGTTTCCAAAGCCCATTGGGTACTGGAACAAAGAACATAAACCGGAATAGAAACGTCATCTGTGAGAGCAGTTCTTGGATATGGCTTCAGCAGTACAGCCCTTATTGCAACTGAAATGTTCAAGTGTGCGGATCACGTGGATGATTGACTGTCTCTAAAAGATAAAATTCAAGGAATGATCAAGTTCGGCTGGGCTGAACAGAGTATCTCGGATAAAACTACTCTGATAATCAAGTTTAACGCGACTCTAGCTAAATCGGAAACTTTTGCATCACATTCGGATGGACACTAAGAATTTGACTTGCCTTTGCAGACGGCGTAAAGCCAATTCCGATGCGCACTGGCAGGAATTTTAATCAAAAGTCTTTTAAGTAATCCGCGGTAATGACAAGCGCACTTATACACGGCAATATGATGAGACACAGGCCGTACCTTAATTGGTTCGTACAGCATATGCTGTCATCGTGCATTCGCCGCGCTAATAGAACCGTTTGCTAGGATACGTGATCTAGCCGATGCAAGCTTCGACTTCACTTCACAATCGCTGTTCTCACTCTACCTTGGTGGGGGCTAAACAGTTCATTTGATAAGCTTGCGTTCATTAGGAATATCTCTCATACCTCGGCGAGACCATGAACCAATATCACTAAACCCATCGTCAACTAGCTGTTGAGAATTCTCGATTAATCGAACAAATATTCTTCAGATGCTTTTCTTTATTAAATCCCAATTCAACTTCATCGGCCCAAAAAAACGCAATCCACCTTATTCTAATCACGAAAATACGAAACACAGTAATATGAGATAAAATTTGCTCATAGGAAGTTAGGCGTAACACAGATATCGTCAACAAAGAATGAAGCATGACACATTATTTACTCGCTAACTATCACTTGCAGTGATCACAATGTACGTCCAAAGTCTACTGAGTGAAGAGTTGATTAGAGAGATACCGAACAGCATGACGAGTGTGCCTGTCAAGTCACCAATTAAAGTCGCCCGGTAATTATGTCATCACGACAGATTCGAGTGCAGGTTTCTATGTTGCACAAAAAAACTCAATTCGCCCATCATCCGTATCTGATCGCAGCTTTCACATTCACATGCACATTCCAACCAGACTCTTTCTCAAGGAAGTACTAAACTCGAGTTTCGTCCTCATCAGAGCTCGTCAGTAGTGTATATCCTTGCCACGACCGGGATTTGAACTCCGGCCCTGCTTTCATGAGAGGCAACCGTGTTGACCACTGCCCCATCGACCTCACATTGGTCTCAACCAATTTCGCTTGTGAGTAATGATCATGTTGTCCGATTACTTTGACAGGAGACACAATAACTGTTCTGTTAACTCCACTCAATAACCCCAAAATTAAGACCTCCAAGACAGGTCAAAACTCCAATCTCATTAAATCTGCTAGGCAATGTGTTAGATTGTCTATTACACGGTTCTTATCTTATTTACACATACATTCAAACACATTTTCATTCCTCCAGGTGAGTGACTTAAACTAACCACCGTTGGCTTCAACTTTCTAACATTCTTAAGCCTGCAACTATTGAATAAAATTACCCGTTAAAAAAGTAACTTACTATCCGATGACTATCACAATTTAAACTATGTGACTGCACAGTCGACGGTTAGGTAACCACACAATGTCTTAATGAATAATAAACACTTCAAAAAGTGGTAGGCAAGCAGATGATAAACAATATCTATCACTAACTATGCTACAATCGATTCAGATCGAATTGCACTACAGGACACTCGATTTGCAAGCTAAAACATGACGCTGACAGAATACACATTCCATTCATCCACAAGTTTATTTATGGACAGATTTGCAAATCCCATTAAATTGTTCCGTAAATCAGGACAAATAACAGTTTCATTGGCAAAACATAACCACGTATAAATCGTGATCATCTCTGGTAGCTCAGGGCATTCGCAAATGGTTTATTTATTATGGCCGTCCTCCAATCTGAAAGCTTTTTTGTAGCGTTCAGAGCGTAAATTACGATGTTAGGGAGAATTTTGTTAGAAATTTGGCCTGATCACAAAATTCATAATAACAATTCAGCCTACTATATACATTCAGATCGTTCAGAGACATCGCTGCGAATACCCTTGCTCTCCATGAATATACATGCTGCATAACACCGGTATCACAGTAGGGTCTCCAGAAAGCACCACACTCTTAGAAGCTTCATGGATCACAGAGATTTACATATCCACCATTCGTTAACATAGCGATCAACTCCTAATGTTTATCACTGCGCCGGTATCGCGTACAATAAGTCAAACAAGGTTATCGAGAAAGCCCAGGTACCCGAACCAGATAGACCAAATCCAGCCTATTACTAAACGTTTGTATTATTCCGGAAAGAAGTATCCTGATCATAAGTTGTTACATGATGCCATATGAAGACCACGTTGATATCTAATTCAAACAGCCGAATGGTCCATATGATAAATTTATATTTACACATGTAAACTGAAGTCTGTAATAGACCGGAAAAAAAGTTACTTCTTTGTACAACACTCGTATGACATCTGCCAGTTTTATCTAACAATGCCATGACGAAAAATAAAAGATCACGTGCCTCTTGGCTTATCTACTTGGGTGGTTATTACGGAGTCATTCAGAACGAGAGAGGAAACGAGATTCATCGCTACTGACAATGTGAATTCATGAGTGGAATACAGTTACGTGTTTCTCTTGAGAGAAGAGAGTTAGTTGAATTAAATACAGAGCGCAAAAAGTGTTGAAAGTCATTGGGGTAATCCGTTTCGTTCCATCGGAGTACAGGAGAGTTACAATGGGTCACGGAATTAGACTTACATGAAGCAAGGTTGGAGACGGATTCGTGCTCCAGAATTCTTTGCTGTTCATTAGAAGCTATAAATGAATGACCAAATGGGCAGTTGGTGTTAACGTGACTGTTGATGTTGGATGAAAATACCATGGATTCGATCTTTCTTTCTTTGAGGGACGCTTGTGAAGCACCTAAGATCTGATCAATATGGAACGAATGTTTTCTTGTCGAATTCTCCAAGTCGCGTGTATCCAGTGAACCACGGTGGTCATTACGACACGGATAGCCTTGTCGGCACCCGCCTTTGGATAACATCGATTGGATTAGGAATGATAAGTTCGAAGGAGATTCTTCTTTATCAAATGAGGAGGTAGTCGGGTTTGGATAGAAAACTGACAGCGGATGAGATGTGTTCATTATTGAACATGGTGTGCTGAACAGCATGTTGTTTTCTGAAGGTGTAGACAGTGTGGTGCGCTGGTAATTAGAAGTTAGAGTAGCGGATTCGGGATGGGCGGCGTAATCACAATTTGTACTGTAAAATTTGGCACGATCTAGTGGGGTTTGAACCATAACAGCCGCATTCGTTGTATGATCGACCAGCTTCTTGGTTGACTGGTTCAATATGGTTTCGCACGATCGACTGAAATCGATGGGAGTTAGCGTGAGATCTGCATCTTGGATGTCCCCTTGGTCAATAAAAATCGTACTCTGGTTGATCACATTTAGCGTACCACTGTCACAACATCTAGTGGTAGAAAATGATATCAGAGAAGGAGATGCTGACGTGCACGATAAACCTGTCTCACGCTGGTGTGCAGTTGCTAACATTCGTTTATAACGTTTACGGCGTCTCAGGAAACTTCCGTTATCGAACATGTCTACTGAATTGGGATCGAGCATCCAGTAGTTTCCTTTACCTGGATTACCAGGCTCTCGTGGAATTTTCACGAAACAGTCATTTAAGGATAGATTGTGACGAATGGAATTTTGCCATGCCGGGAAGCGTTCCCGATAATAAGGAAAACGAGCCATGATGAAATCACAGATACCACCCAGCGTCAGTCGTCGATGCGGGGAATGTAGAATTGCCATTGTGATTAGAGCAATATAAGAATAAGGTGGCTTTACAGAATGCGAGAGAAAGTTTCGATTCATCTTGTTCGACCCGGCCCGATTAGATTTTTGTTTACGTAGACGCTCTGTAGATCTGTTCATCCAACAAATGGACATATCAAAGTTGGGTCTTGTTTCAAAATCTTCCTTGGATGTGCATTCCATGGAATATGGTTGAGGCTCGTACGGTTTGCAGAACAGTACGTCAGACTTGTTAACACATTGAGTGGAAGTTGCTGACGTAACCATCGATTCCGGCTTCTGTTGCAGGAAACTTGAGGTAAGCTGTGCTAGGGAACTGTACTGCGATTTCATCTCGGAACAGATGAAATGCTGTGAATCTGGTGATGTATTATTTAACTGATACAGAAGCTGAGTGTCGTGTGATTGTTCGTTGGATATCGTTTTGCGCTGTAAAGGTAACAAGTTCAACATGGATTAATGGAAATGTGCAATGTTTGAAAGAAGCAAGAGTAGGGACGCAAATTTGTAATGATCCGAAAGTGGGGCACTTGGTTGAACGTATCCATATGTGTACGCGCGCGTGCCGGTATAGTTGCCGGCGTGTGAGAAAGTGCTTGTCTGATATTGGCTTCTCTCTCTCTCTCGCTTACTCGTTCGGTCTGTGCGTGTGCAGTGCTAATGGGCTAATGATGTACACATATACACACACACACCACGTTGTCAATTCATGTGCACTTACACGTGCGCGTTAATTCACACACCTGTGAAATATGCCATTTTATGTGGGATGTGATCACTTTATTGTGATTGGTCACGCCAACCAGAACCAATGAAAAATGAATGCGCCGCACTGGTTAATTGGATCAAACAGGCTCGGCCACATACAGTAAGGGAAAGAAAATCCGAGAAAGGGGTCGGCTTTATGGTAAGGGATAGATGACACGTATAAAGATAATTTCCAGACAAGTGCACTAAAAATTTTACTCTGCAAAACTAGGTTTTTGCGGAAATTATGGAAAACCTAATTAAGCATCCAAAGCTTCAAAATGGATTTCTGGTGTAAGTTTTGTGAATGTGACAGAAGACACTATTATGGAAAGCAAACGAATCGATTGACTTATCTACTTTCGCTGGACTGAATAGAGCGAAACAACCCACAGCACTTTTAAAGAGAACATGCATTCTCTGCGTTAAACATATTGTATCAGTGTGTTTCAAACTGCCTCTGTGTGGTGGAATTTCCAACACAGTGTGTGTGAGATAAGCACGTTGGATAAATATTGTAATGTACTTCTAGTCAGACGTTTACTGTTGCATTAGATTTACAAAAATTATCGATAAACGTCGGAACACGTAGTAAGCTTTGTACATGTGATTAATACCTGCCAAATGATGATGTATGCAATTTGTGTCAGATGCCTGTTGATGACATATCTGACAACCATTAGGCGCATGCTTGTCACTGTCAAACGGTTCACGCCTATCCAAACCACAAGTGCCGTCTGTGTGACTGTGGTCTTATACCCGCGTAGTTCACGGAGAGTGATGATGATGAGAATTTGGCCGGCCCCATATATTATTCGGCTTCGAATTCGAACCGGTTACATCTGGAATGAACCCTCCGCAATCGTGACAAACATATAGGGGGGGAAACAAGATGTTCTGCTTAGGGTACGGAAATATATTAGGGGGAAAGTAGTGTACCACAATAATGAGTGTTCTATGTCAGCCAAACCTACTGACCGACGCATCATGTTACCATTTTGACACATAATTTGCACATCTTTTCAAACAACTTAAACCTGAGAAGAGTGACTGAAGAATGCCTTTATCAACAAAGCTGCCCCTCTGATAATTTTGCAGAAAAATTGGGATTAGTATAGGAGTTCGTGTTACAACACACCTCGTTGCAGAAATCTCACTAAGTTAGGGTATTAACACCTATTTCAATACACAGATTCACTCGAGCTACTACAGTTGAGCACAAACTCCCTTCCATATTTACGGAGCCTGCGGACATGATGCGATATCAAAAAGTCGTGAATAAAGTGGATTCCTTCCACATCTGCCTTATTCACCGCGCCATTATCATAATCTGTGAAAAACAAAACCGTGAATCTTATTATGCTGCTTTGTGAATGATTCAGTACCGTCTAACCGAACAAGAAATCTCGATTTCCTCAACAGTTTCTGCACGTCAGACATTGACCACAGACTAGATCATAAATATCTTCGTTAGAACGCATTACGGTTGACTTATTAGTGCTGACAAATAACCAAGTATTTTCTTCGTTTATGGATGGATGCTTTATCACAGATTCCCCATATACATATTCTTAGTAGGGTTTCTTGAGAACTTAATAACTGTGATACAAAGATTAGCGAAGTAACATAATGGTCAGAGACGCCGGGAAGCTGCCATTCATTGTCGAGGTAAACATGGTACTATGCAATAGCTCGTATACCGAATCGACCGGATCACCTGAATGGATTGTTCATCACTACTGTAATTACGAATCCATCATTTCGTTACATATTTTGGGAGTTCTGAGTTTAACTTGCATTAGGAACAAGCATTAGTAGTCTTCAGTCATCAGGCTATAACGCAGAACCACAAGCACAGCTTTGCAACCGTTGGGTGTAATTATCAGTTTGTTGGAAAAACACAACAACGTTCATTTGGCATTATGAATGTCCGGAGGTTATGAACGGAGTAGTAGTTGGAACAAATAAATTACTGGATTATCCATATGATTCATGAAACCGAGTAAGGGCCCATTAGGATTCGCACCGTATGGTCTTCCGAGGTTAATGGGGGAAGGGATTATTCATCATACAATCACACTATTGAAATGTGTCAGGTTTGTTCATGCTAGTTGTAGGAGGATATTTTCCGATCACATATGACAAACTGATTGTGTTCGTACGTTTTACACCAGTAGAAATCGAGTCTCTTTAAGAAAGAAACTAACTTCTGGTATACGACCGAGGAACACAGCCACACCAGTGAACTCCGCACTGCTCGTTGCTGGCATTCAACACAATGAGTAACGAGGTTAAAATATGTTATTTTACTTTCAACTGTATTCAGTTACTTTTCTGCAATGTGCCCCAAGAAGAACCCCCCCCCAAGATGAAACGGTACAGATCAAAATCATCTTTTGATATTTGGTACATTTTACGTCAGCTTTTTCGTTAAAAAAAATAGAGGTGAACCAGACAAAGAATATCGCACTTAAACTAAGCTGGGTTACCTCAGAAAAAATTAGGACAGTTATCTCAGGTCAAACTTAGCCTGTTTAATTAGTGAACATAGAACACATCAATAACGCACACGAAGTCGTTCTTAACTAAACTCTGTACTTCGTCTAAGCAAACCGAACTCAGGTACTAACTCGATTGATGGACCTAAACAGTTCATTCACTAGCGGCTTCTTTGCTGAACCAGGCCAAACGGGTGTTCCCTGAATAATACTCGAGGTATGTAAACGGTGCCCCTGATATCTTACAAACGCCGGTACGTAACGAGTGTCATTTTCAATTCTGACTACGTTTACTGAGTCTAAGCTAGATTGAAAATGTAACAACAACTAGTTCAAGTATATTCAATCTTGAAACATCCGAAACAATAGCTAACTGAATAACATTCATCACAATATAATCTTTCTATTCACATTGCCCTCCTTAGCTTGACACTAAAACCCGGCTACAATGTGATCATAATTCTCTTCTGCCATTTGGGAGCTCTTCCATCCTAACAACCGTTATTTTTCTGTTGTGTAAACCTGAAGAGCATTGCAGCGCCTCAATCCATCTGCAAGATAACAAGCAATGACTTACGTGAAACAATTCAGTTTTCTCTTCTACTTTTGAGATCATTGATGTACAAATGTTATTTATGTATATATCTACGTACGCTTCATCAATAACATATAAACCTTGCGGAGTCGTCACTAGCTGGAACCCACAGTCGGTTTTTAGTACGTCTCATTTTAGAAAGTTAATGGCATTTTTTTGCAATAAGAACATCCTGATGGGACACCAGTAGTCACTATGAGTGCAGGCCATTACTCTTGACGCTGAAAAACGAACTTTTTCTTAACAAATACAACGTATTCACAAAGAGCAGGTCACATACTCTTCATCCTAAGAAGAAATACTTCAGGAGAACAGTGAAGCTCTCCTAAGCGGACGTTTCTTGTTTGCGACCCAATCTACTGAGGTCTACTGACACAAAACTTCACAAAATATGAAGGACTGATGGTCAGTTGTTGAAGACTCTGTCAGTACGTTGTCGAATGTCATGACTATTCGCAGCTTGCTCATTCCAACCGATTTTTCGGTCAGTCTCTTTCTAAAAGAAACACTATGCCCAAGTTATTTTCTAATTAGAACTCATCAATAATGTACACCCTTTACAGTGCAGGGATTTGAAATCTGAGCCACAGACTGGGGATAACTTGACAGTTACCATAGGACATTATGAGCATTAATCACAAGTGAATACGGTTGGATATTTACGTGTGATAAGTCGATAGCGTTTGATGCAAGGCCGGTTTTGTAATGATCAACACGACTGCCTCATCATAGCATGGCCGGAGTTCCACTCCAGGGCGTGAAAAGGATACACACCACGAACGAGTTTTAGCAAGAGCGAAGCTCCAGTCTAGTGCTTCTTTGCGAAAGCGGTTGGGTGGATACTCTATCTGATCTGGCAATCTGCAATCAGTTTTAAGCCACGTTCAAGCTATATTTACACCGATTTCGTAAGTCTTCTTTCTTATAGTAATGAGATATATATTTCGGAGTATTCGTTATACCAACTCTATAGTTTCATCATGACTGTAGTAATATGTTACTGACTAAAGTGTGATCCTCAGACTATATAAATAAATTCCAGTAACACTGGCAAATTGAAAAATTTGAGTAAAATACCTGACCCACAGAGCCACACGTAACAAACGGATGATTGAAATTCCATCCATGCAAATTTCCCCACGAACATGCTTATGTGAAGATAGGTCACTTGGATTTCCTGAATTCTTCAATGAGCTACTGTGACTTTTGCAAATATTTTATTACCGAGTCGAGAATATCTGCGGACGGTAGTGTCATTCACCTGGGCAGGTAAGAATTCGAACCTAATGGGCACTCGGTAGCGACGTTAGACGGTCTTGACTTTATGACAAATACAGCCAGTCTTTATGCAGGTTTATGGTGACGGACGCCTTGGCCGGCATACAATAAACTTGGTAGCCAGGAGCCATCATGCTGATCACCGGCTTCATTTGTTCTGCATAGTAGAATGGAAGTGGGCTGTTTTATTACCCGAGTACCATTTGAATTTCATCAAATTTCGTCCATCAGAAAGTTGCCAAATAGCTTGTTCAAATCGGCATAGTACTTACGTCGAAAGTCCATCTACGTAACCTCCCCCCTGGGAAATAGTATACCACATTAATAAATTTATAACCCCATAAAACTATTAAATAGTTGTGAATACAATTGCAGAAATGATCAAGCAATTGCTCATGAACTACCGTGTTGACTTCAGTGAAGCTGGTATACCGATATGTGTGGCAACCTTGCAACCATAATATTTTTAGGTCCACTCATCGGTTAGCCAATTATCATTTTCCATTTACTGTCAGCACCCGTGTGCCGCACTGAAAGAATTGTTAAATTCATAACGTTCACGTTCGGAGGGTCTAACTAATTAGGATGCATGAAGTATTACTTGATAGATGAGCAACAGTCACTGCCGATAAACAGTCGAAAGTCTACGTACTGCTGTCTCACACAGCCAGAACAACAAAAAAAAACAACGAAAATGTGCCCCTCCTGAAAAAGTGTGGGAAACTCACAGTGTATTGGCCTCCACAAGTTGAAACTTTTGTTAGGCACTTGTCAGAGTGTTTGCTTCAGTTTTATTTGGCTAGTCAATAGATCGAACGGAATTTGGTCGAATACAGAGCGTGTTATTTTAGAAAAAATGTTTGCGTTCTACGCAGCCTGTTATTTCAAGTGCAAAATCGACGTTTTTCAAATTGATGCTTGAAAGTATAGAGAGTGTGCATCGCAACTGGTCAGTAGTTTTAGGTCTCGTAATACAGCATCAGGTAAAAATGCAGCTATGAAAACCTTCAGGTTGGACGAAGCGATCGTTATTGTGAAGGGAGATAAGACTAGCGTTAGTGTTAAAATGAATGCGGCGGACTGTGCAGCGAAAATAGAACAGCGCCTACAGCAAGGACTGTGTAGGTGGAGAACAAAACCACAAATCCGGTTATGAATAGGAATATAGATGGAGTGTACGTGTATTCGTGTACGCCGGGAGACAGGTTAGAGCAGACAAATGGTATAGCTTTTATCAGAGATCCACAATAATCGTACACTTGTACAAATAACCGAAAATCCATAAAATCCACATGAATACCACTCCTGTTGTTGAAAGGCTTGGCTTTCCGCTATATGAGGTCACAAAATAGTTGGCAAGAATACCACAAAAATTAACAGTCCTATTATCAGGCACTCATAAGACTCTGTGTGCAGAACTAGGTAGAATTCTATCGAGCGCCGTGAAGTTCTCGTCAGTTTCGACGCTCTGTCACTGTTCAGTAGAGCACCCGAAGAAACAACATTAGACATTGTTGAGAAGGTGTTTTTACCATTTAAAAACCTCATAAAAGTTTGACGGTGCTGTGTGGGCGGCAGTTTTGTGATTATGAAATTAGATCGGGTTGACTAACTTTTGCAGCAACTCAACCAACATAGATTATAACAACCAGATGGACAACGGAACTAGGATATATCGAGTATCCAACCATCATTCCTGGACTGTTTTGTTCAAAGGATAGAATAGTTTCTGTCAAAAATCCACAGGTTTACTTTTCGTTAGGTTGGCTCACTGTTAACAAGTCTACGTCAATCTTTTTTAGTTAAATGTTTTTAAAGTCGTACATCTCTGCCCAGGTGCAGTGATCAAAGGGTGGCACTACAAGAAACAGCGATTGGGTTAATGAGGAAACGTTATACTGAAAAGTCTTTCGAAAGACATTTCGTAGGATACCTTATCAGTATCGAATCCTCAATGGATGAATACACACTGTAGTTATTCCGCAAAAAGAGCGCCAAAGGCCGTTCAGAGGGCCTGGAAAGAAGTTCTCACAAGTGATGCGTAAAATCATGGTGCACTGGAAAGATTTACTGCCCGTTAACAAGTTGAACATCACTCACATTTGATCGCAGCTTTCGTAATCAGAGAGACATTCCAGCCAGCCTCCTTCCGAAAAAGGCATTAGACTCGAGTTTCGCTCTCATTAGAGCTCGTCAGTAGTGCATATCCTTGTCACGGCCGGCAATAGAACTCGGACCACGCTTTCGTGAGGCAACTGTGTCGACCACTGCGCCATTTACCTCACATTAGGAACGACCGAAATACCAAAGGTTATGCGCTATTGACGGGCTGCAATGAGAGCGAAACTCGAGTCTAGTGCCTCTTTTCGAAAATCTATCTGAATGCGACCGCTGCGATCAAATGTGAGTGATGTTCAACTTGAAAATAAACAAAATCCCTGATTACTGATCAAAAATGATAATCGCCAATATGAATTAAACTTCAAGATGTATGGCGGATACACGGTGCGACTGCTCAAGGTCAGAACACATGAGCACCGAAAGATCACTAAGAAAGTACCCTTGAGTCAGAAACACGTGATGATTTCAAACTGAAGAATGGCAATTTAATTATAGGGATATATGGAAATACACGGGACCTCTCAGGTAAAAAGCGATAAAAGCTCTGGGGGCAAATCACATCAAGTACAACCGAAACAGCTAAGTTATGTGACAAGTTGTAGTGAGTCCTCGACCACTCAGAGCAAAGTGCACTGGTGGCTGGATTAAAAGACACTTTTGAACATATCAAAGATAGGATCCCCTACTTACGGTTCTCAAAACTAAATAACTCTGGCCGACTTGTCTGACTGGAAATTTCGTTTTCATCTCTCTCTCTCTCACTTTTTGTCCCCCTCTGCCGTAATTAATAATCCGAACTTAGCAGTAGCCGCTGTCTAGTTAAACTTTCCTCATTTCCATTTGTTTGGTCGTTCACATCTAACCTATGTTAAACACCAACACACTTCTGGCCGACTCGTATGATCTGATGAAGCCCTCGTGTCCTAAGTGAAACATTATCAATAAATCAAAGTAACCATTGCATGCAACTTGTCGCAAAATTAATTCTAATCTAGTGTCGCTCATTTTGAACCCATTTGGATTTGATGCGTGTCGCTCAGTAGAATACCCTTCAAGGGTTAAGATCAAATGACCAGAAGGGTAGCGTGGAAGTGCTGATCAAGGTTCTTTGGGATAGAACAGCTTTCAACCTAGTTAGCCGCCTATCTACACCCATCAGTGTTTGCGAAAACTTCATGCTAACACTTGCAAACATTTCGTGCAAACCTAGCCATTCCGCAGCTGTCAGCTGTCCGATGGACATGTTTTTCTTCGTTAACTGAAATCTTTTATCAAGTACCTACTTTCTCCTTTGCTAAACCCAAATGTAGATGTTGATGTGGTAGTACTTGTTCGCGTGCACGAACACTCATGCCTAGTCGATGGTTCGATGTCATTCTCGATTGTCATCTCATCTGAGCTTGTAGCTTCGCACACCAGTGCTACGATGAACAGTTGTTATATGTCACCGATTTCGCTTACAATTTTCAAGTGGATCACAATAAACTGATTTCAAGTGCCAAACGAAACTGATCCATGGTTTATGCATCGTTCTGAGATGTGTGGCTGATAACTTCGCAGAGGACAAACTGATGATTTAGCAGCGCTTCACAACTTGACCTCAGTCCCGCGGGGCGAGTAGTTTGCAAAGAGGGAGGTGGGAAAGAAGGCCGAGTGACATCTGACTCACTGCTGGCAGTAGTTGATTGATGCTGCATTCGTCGGCCGAATAATTTCTAGTGGACAATACACACTACGACCAGTCGTCTGCACAAAAATAGGGCGAGTTAAGATTGGAAGCGGAAGCTTCGCATTTTTCTACACTTAGTATTGTGTTACGGATGCAATCGCGTCCATAGACCTATTAGGACTGTGCATGAGAAAGGGCCTGAAAGCAAAATAACCTTCTTAGACGTTCAGTTACGCCGAACAGCAGACGAGACTGTTCAACGCAACATTCACCGGAAGAATACCTCGACAGGTCAATGCAAAACCCTTCACAGCTTCGAACCCTAAAACAAAGGAGAATTCTGACGTGCTACCTGGCTGACAGATGGGCCGGCCAGTATGTATAAATTCACAATCATAATAACGGCTATCCGGAACGGCTTACTGTTAGAAACATGATCAGAAACCTATCGAAATCTAAGGTACAGGACTTAAGAAGCATGTGATTATTCGAGTACCGTTCAAAACTGACATCATCAAACCGCCAACAAAGAGACTCAACGAGTCAATCAGTATGACTTGTGTCACAATGAACTCCGTGTGGAATTCACTCAGTCCCCAGTAGAGACCTCATCTTTGTACGTGGAATGTTTCACGTGCTTCTTCAGTGTAGATAATATTGATCAAATATCAAGACATCTTCCAAGAAGAATCCCGCTGGTTGAGGTACTGTGAAACGTGACTGATCAGCAGCGCCATTCTCGCTCATCAAATGATCACTGATCAGGCTTTCCAAGTGATCTTTCACGCTCACGACAACCCACCGAAGGCTGCAATGCCGGAGCTCTCTGGGTCACGTTAATTGACTGAGATGTCATCAGAAGCGGTCATTTTAGGCGTTGCATCCACCCCGGAGTGATGGGCAACCCTAGCATTAAACCAATGGACGAGCGTGACTACTTCCAGATGGTTGATTAGAACTGTCTAAACCCGCACGGTGTTTTCATGTACAACTGAAATGAAATCTATATCAGTCAAATTCCCCACTATTAATGGCTGATTGTTGACAAACAGTAAGAGATTCTGGAAAGTGTAAATTAGAGGTCTAGCACGGGTTTAAGGCTTTCGCATTCTTACGAAATTTCCATCAACCTCTGTGCAAAAAGATAAACTACACTCGAGTTTCACCTTTCCCAGAGCTAATGCATAATAGGACTAAAATTTTGTTTACGCTTCTATGAGTATTCATGTTGTGCCGCCTGCCCTATACTAGACACCACTAAATTATCATCTGTTGGCTGTTATAGACCATTTAGACATCCAGATGAATGCAGCAAGATAGGTTGCATTATGTAAACAAATTTTCAGAATCATTGAAACCCTGTCAGTTTACGCCTTCATTCCTACGTGCAGCATACAGCTTAAACGCAAATACAAGAGATCTGGAGAATCCAGTTTCAAATTAAGCGTAGGTGAATTAGAACAGAACCGGAGACTGGTGTTGCTGAGACATACAGTTAGCAATTTGTGATGCAACCGCCAAACCTTTGAAGATGGCCGAAGTGTAGGGAACAGGTGACATACAAATGCAATCATCTTTACCACGGATCACCCTTCACACCTCTGATTTTATAAACTACCGCAGATTTCATTAGCTGTGTATTGTACTCTTGATTTGTATTAGTGGTTCCCACAGTGGGCAAGATTGCTAACTAGAGCAGACACCAGGACACAAAAGAGCTATTCTGAGAAACTGAGTTACAGGAAATGGTAGACTATCGCATTAATTGTGTGATATGTAAATCTCAGATTGCTTCCCAGTGTCTTTTAGCCCGATGATGATGATAAAGCAGTACTAATGTGGTAAGGCCAATCTTCACACTGAACTCTGAATGTAATATCCATTTTCTAATTACCTAAGACAATATCTAATTATATGGAGCACTTTCGGATAAAGCAAAAGACGGTCTTTGTACGGAGGTGGTAATCATTTCTGGACACCACATATTTTATTATAATACTGGATGGTCACAATGTTTTCTACTGTTTTCTTCCTTTCGACTTCTAACTCACTCGTTTTCCTCCTGCTCATTTCTGGTTTTAGAAAAGATAGTCCATCAGAAATACAGTGATTACATGGGCATATTAAATTAAAACATTGGCCTGTTTGATGTTAAGTATTACTAAACGTACGTTGGTAGTTTTATTTGTGGATTCCCAGTCTGACTGCTTCGGAGATTCACTTTTATCAACCAACCTATTTTCACCTGATTCGCCGATAAATGTACTATTCAATATGATAACAACTGACTATCAAGGCATATTATCCGAGTGATCCACAGGATGGCAAATATGTCTGGTATCCTCACTATTGCCAGAAAAGTGGTTTGTCAAGCAACCCCACTTTGTCATAAGTATCTTCAGTACAACATTTTTGTTCTTGCTAAGCGTTCTCACTTCCTGCTGAGTGCAGTCAATAAATGTATCAATCCACATAGGACACCGATTACAGAAGAAAGAATAACTTCTAGCCAAAACAAATTGTGTAAAAATTCGAAAACATTAGAAGAGGTATGTGGATGTCAAGCCTATTGCGAACGACACGGTGAGCCATGCTGTGCGTGTCTCGAAGTAGCAATCAGGTTTTAACTAAGTAGTATATATAACTGAAATGCTGAGTAGAAAAGATAGCAAGTGGGCCCACACTATACTAAACACGGTGGGCGTCGTAAACGAAAATGGGGATCCTCACTATGAGAGACCGCACACTTTACACTATTCGGTTTGACAGTTTGATATAGTGCACATACATTCGGGTATCCGGTCCAGTATTTGTTCATGAACCTCATAGACAGTTGTTCAGCTAACGTATGAATTCATTCCGTTTGCTATTCACTCCATATTCGTAGAGTTACGGCAGAGAACTACGACCTATTTCCCCGTACGCTTTTCCCATTGCACTGTGGCACACAGGACATCGTAAAGCTTCCTCATAGTGTGTATGATATTGGTGCAATACTTCACATTATGATAGAATATCACCAGTGCCCATCTTGTTGACAGAAGTCCCGCGGATTACAGATACAAAGTAGCTTATCTTTGCTCTGTGTGACATTTCACTCTTAAGGTTGTTCAATGACCTTATCAGAAAGTAAGACCCTTAGTTGTTTCTGGAGTTCAAAGCAAACTTATCAACTGCCCCCCATACATAGTGGGACATGCCTGATTTTTCTTGGCTTGGGTCGAGGGCATCTTGCAGTGGATCGAGTTACTTTCTATCACTCAGAGAAATTGTTTTGAGACGTAAAATTGCGTACTGTTAGTTTGCCAGATTTTTTGTTCCGCAAAATTCCGACCGAAGTGCTTTGGCCGCATATGCTACCGGCGTGCTGTTGTCAAGAAATGCATCGCCATCGGACAACTATTGAAAAGTTCAAACCGTTTCAAAGAACACTTTCTTCATAGGGTGGTCATTAAGCATGATGAATATTTTTGGCTATATTCTTTTCCATGCCAGCAAACGCTTTGAAGATGTGTACCGCCGTTGCCTTCAGATGGATTCCTTAGGACCGTGGTTTGTTAAACAGTACCATTTCGGATACGGTGTAAGATGACAGAACAGAAGAAAAATTACTGTTAAACTTGAGGTTAATCAAGAATCTCCATTGGTCTAGGAGCTAGTTACTCAATCACTGAATGTAATCAGGACGTCACATCAAACCTACCACCAATGAAGTTGCCCTGCTCAACTGGTCTGGCGGTCCGCGCTAACATCGCTCAGCCCCTTATGCGGGCCATGTTTGGTGTTGAAGGTCATCCAAGCTTAGTCAGGTTACCAGTGGGTTTTTTCAGTTGCGTTGGCAGAAAACTGTGACAAAGTTGGTCAAAACTTACTTTTGGTTGCCCGGGGGTAATCTTGTTAGAGTACCGTTACAGTGAAACTGTTAGGCCAATTTCAGCCACTGGCAAGAATTAAGTAGAAGTCATCAGTTCAGAATAACGATCTGGCTTACAAAGTGTGCACTATGAATCCATGACTTCAAAATGCACTTACAAAATCTTATTGATTTTTACTGATCATCTGCAACCCCTACTGAAGCTATTCAAATGTGCCCTGACCACAAGTCCAAAAACGCTTTGAACAGACGGTGAATATTCAGTCACGAATCTGTAATTCAGTAAACTGGGTATCAAAGGTCTACCCAACAAGTACTCCTTGGTCCCCTGTAGACTTCCTTATTCCCAGTTTGTGAAAGCTTCGTGAACAACACATGTCTCCAGAAGTAACCTGTATGTCCTTATTACTCTAACATCCAGAAACCGAAAATCAGATATTACATTTGGTAGCGATAAAGTAGGAATGATGTTGATGGAGTTGAAATTAGTGTAAGATTCATTCACGAATCAACATACTCCCTTTTTTAATTATCATTTTGTGATTGAAGTGTTCCGGCAGGGAGAATCAAGGTAGGATTCGAGTATGAAACCTTGAATTGACGAATCCAATCCGTTTTGACTCAAATCCATAGCGCTATGAATGCCACTAGAGACAACTAAGTAGGATATCTGATATAGCATTTGAGCACATACAGAAATATGCCAAAGTATTTTAAATATGCTGAGAATATTTACAATATGCATGGCATGTGGATCAAAAAGGTGGGGGTAAGCAAAAATTATAGCAGTGAAAATAAAAGTGTGAAACGCAGTCTACTTCAGTAGTGTATGGTCGAGAGCTGTTGCCCACCTCCATTCTACAGCTGCATTATGCTGCCTAACAGCGCTGGCCTAGCCTTATGTTTATCATTCTTTGGAACCCATAATATGACCAGTGTGAAGTTTACCAAGGATTTCATGCATAGTTCATCACCATTTTTTACGCGTACAGTTTGTCTGTAGAAGTTCGTCGGCATTCGAAACTCTGAACTTCACCTCAATCACATGGAGTCGATGCCTCAATAAAACAAGCACTCTGTAATTTAGATTCCACTTGTGTGAACATTCGAAAATCAGCGCGGTAAAATACGTACAAGACATTCAGTTTCGAATGGACAGCATGAAAGATCATGTCAGTTGAACGGATATTACCGCGGTTTATATCACGTTTTAACTCAACAGTCACATCTTCAAATGTGTTATTGGCAGAATTATCTGTTTTTCATTACACCGAACGGTTAATATTCCTTCATTTTTTTCTGCTTCAGATTTAAAACCGGTCCACATTAGAAAGTATTGCCCGACTGTGTGATCATGGTTGAATCGGGTGAGTTTTGTAACACTACTCGATCACCAAGTACATGACGGAAAAGCCCGCACTACAATTTTTCTACCCCCCCTTCCATCCCAATTCCACAGGTCATTAAATGCGCACATCTGACGAAATATTGTTTCAGTGTTCTTTACCGTTATGAGTACAGCTAGCAGCTTCATTGAATTTATTGTTCATTTAATTCCACTTTACGTTTTATAAACTGTCCACCGCAACTTATCATCAACCAAGACAGAGACAAGAATGCGCACATAATGATCTTACTCTCTTCTGTAACAACTCACGGAATTATGAGCTTCTTAGATTTCCTGGTGATACTCCAAACCTATTTAATGTCAGACCAATGAAATAACCGCAAATACACTGGCTTTAAAATTAGGATCCGGAATTCGGCTGTCTGTAGACCAGCACCAGTAATGGAATCCAATCTGAAAGAATTGAATCAGAAGAATGGTATACACAAGTGTGATGCGCAACTTGAAAAAATTACCCGACAAACTAACGGAAGCGTACTGTGAAAGGAATTTTGGATAAGTGATAACTACTGTTACCGTCAATAAATAACCGGTCTGCAATCTGGTAAACCTTAAGGGTTCTATCAGTAAAAATGTAGTGTTGGCAACATAAAAGAGGTTTATACTACAGACAGGTGACAGGTTTATTTGTCAATCGAGTATGGCGTCTTAAAGAGCTCTGTTAATGTGTCTCATCCGGCAGTCCGAGCCAGATGTAAGATAGCAAAACAAGTGAGTTACGCTCAGATTTACCAGGTCATAAATAGTACAAAACAAGAAAAATTAATCGTCTTTTACGGTATCGCTCCAGATGCGCTCTACCTGCTTGCAGTTCAGAAACGTAAAGGTCACTCAGTCGAATTTTTTATAGGGACTCGTTAACCAAAGTTGTAATATAAAATACTCGTTACATGCTGAATCACTTCCCCTTCTTACTTCGAAAATGTCCTGCCTGTTTGCACAAACGCCTGTTTAAATTAAACAACTTTCATTTGTCTAGTTTTCACAAGGAGGATTATTAGTCAATTATGACAAGATTGGCATCTGTTCTCGTAGACCTATGGTTTTAACCCAACTAACAGACTCCCAGTGGAGAGGGTAAAATGTCAAATGGGTGCAGTAATCATCGATGCCTACGTCTATGTGCATCTGAGAAGACATAAATCCAAACAGACTCTTCGGGAGATGTGAAAACAACAACCAGTTGCGAAGCTTCGCCAGTAGAATTGGTTTTCATTGGTTGTAGTAGGTAAAACAAATCAGGCGCATGTCTCTCAATAAAGCAACCTCCACTTCAGTCCCACTCCCCAGCTTGGTCTCTCGCTAAACTTGCACCAACTAACTACCTGCCATTCATCCGTTCATTCTCCCATTCGATCAGTCAGTCAATCAATCATTAAACCGGTCAACCACCCGTCTGTTAACCCGTTTGCCCGTCATCTTGTTCCACCAATTGGGCCGTTGTTGGGAGGACCGAAAAAGACAAGATTTATGTAACCGGTCGAACAGATTCTTCTTTATTCGGTCAGTATCTGGCCTATTAGGATGTAATTGGCCCATATGGCTCACAGTAGGGAAATAAAGGTTTGTATGTGTACAAAACTGCTCACATACGTGCATAGGCACATGTGCTTCTATCTCCAAGTGTAAATATATATGCAACAGCACGGATAAACACGTACCTCTGCACAAGCTTAAACAACCTCCCGCTGAGTTTAGGTTAGACATCGCTTTCCCGTGGCGTGGGATGGTGCACATGCAATTGCACAGGCAAAAACAGGCAGGATGGTTGCTGAGATCGTGTGGTTACGGCTATCTGACCTGGTTTGGCAAACAGAGATTTCTAGGACTGAGTGCAAAGAAACACTACAAATCTCATCAATTAATCTACTTTGCCATTGCAGCGGTTGTGTAAAGGTTTATTGTGATACTTCAGAATGACAGCAGGGACAGACAAGCATGTATGAATTCCAAAAACAGCAGATCTGGTAAGCTGTTGCCATATGCACCTTACATTGAATGTTTAGACTGGAGCAGTGCCGATCGCATTCGGCACTAAATGATACAGCACATACTGACTTGATCAGATAATGATCTTCCATGTAACATGTGATGAAAATTCTTCCAAAACTAGAAGAAAATATCCTCGGAACTTGATAGTTTCATGATGCCCTCGAAATGAACTTTCAGTCCCGGCAACGTTTTTCTTAAATGAATCCATGAATATTTTCTTCATTTTAATAAAAACGAAGTTTTATCATTTTTGACATTTAATCCAGAGCTAGTAGACAGTAAAACGGTAAAGTTGACACAAAAAACTTGCTCAGTTTATACGGCAGTAGGAACGATGTCGATACGTTCGTCTGTAAGCTAGACGGTAAGACCTTAGATTCCAGTCTGGAAGATAACAAGGGAAAAATTACTTATATAATGTTTCTTTTTATATGTGTTGATTGATGTTTGCTCACTACGAAAGCTACAATTAAACAGGAGCACCGTTATACTCATCAAGTAGATTCATAAGCCGTGAATATGTAAGCACGTTTATAGCTGCCTAAAAGAGTGTAGAACACGCAGTAAATTAGAAACTACAGAACAGTCTGATACAATCTTTCTTTTAATCGCGTCCGCTGTGCTGCTTTGTCGAAACGGTATAATTTCCTTTTCATACAAACAGAAACCATTTGTGTTTAATGCAACACACTAGTAACGGTGTATCTGCTTTTGTCTGTATTTATGTTCAATGTAAAAAATACCAGTCATAACTGCTGCATTGCGTGAGTGCAAATTTAACTACAAAGTCGAGATAAGCGGCGCCAATATCGGGATTGTATGAAAGGTGTATTATAATAACTTGCCTATCCGTCCGTACGGTAGACGGTCTGCCTGGGCGACCAGTCTAGTCTTTGTACAAGCAAATAACGGGGCATAAAAGAACCAAAGCAATAATTGGTATTTGTCAGATTTCCTCCAACAGGCCAGCTCAAAACTCCCCAAGTTTATCAGCTTGCAAGATCGTTAACAGGGGTGGCTGGACTTTGAATTCTACCGACAGCGTCACACCAATTCAGGTGAAAACCTAGGGAGGTTATTAGAAAAAATCATCTATCACTCCAGAACTTATGCCCCTCTTAATATGCCCGGAAGTGGAAGTTGAGTTGGTCATTTAAACATACTTAACTGGAGGAAGTCAAATGCTTTGTTCGGTGGATGTTGCGGATGTTCACTTTTTGATGTTCATGCGCTATTTCTACCCAAAACTAAATTTCATTTTAATGTTTCGAAAATTTCCGGAATTTGCTGACCGAAAAACCAACCGTCCAATAGTCCTCGACAAGTGTCGAACAGATAACTTCGAACGGACGGTCCAAGTTACCACAGAGTTCTTGCCGAGTTCGTTAAAATTTGATTCGTTTGTCTAAAAGTCATATACATTTCAAGTTTACCTACTACACCTCCACCAAGTTCAATCGAAAATTTGACCAACCACGTGATACGAAATTGTTGATGGCCAGCAAAAACAACGCTGTCGTATGTTCAACCGACGGAATGCGAATTAATTTTTCTAGTCTCCTAGTTTACAATCATATGTTGTAACAAAAGCAACTGATTTTTAAGGGACAACAAACTACGTCGAGCACACCGTTGTCTACGGTTTGGTCTCTTTCAGAGGCATTGCAATTCAAATCAGTGCCACAGAAAAATCACAAATCAAAACAAATTCAAGTTGGGTAACACCGATATTTTAAACTTGACCATCACTCACATTTGATCGCAGCCTCCGTATTCAGACAGACTTTCCAGCCAGCCTCTTTCGAAAAGAAGCACTAGACTCGAGTTTCGCTCTCATTAGTACTGATAACAATCATAAGTTGAAACTGACAATTCTTCTGGTTAGTAAACCTGGAAATATAATTATCACTGATTAACACGCAAACCTAATTCTAACGTTCTCACCTCATGGTTTCTAGCAGGTTTTGTAATTGTATTGGCTGACCACACTAAAACTGAGTTCCAAAATACTAGTTCTGCTGTTACAAGCCGATCTTCGCACGAATTCTGCTGAAAAGAATGACTTCGTCGTACTATCCAGTTTGTTTCGGTACGCAGTGGATACAATACCGGCATAAACACAGTTCTAATATGGTTCTATGTTGAGCCCAGGGATGAAATAAATGATAACGGTGTTCTTTTATGAGGCCTCATCGACTGCACGATCTCATCTGTGGACTTTATCATTCAAACAGCTACTCCGATTCACATCAGCTGCCCAGAATCGTGATAATCCTGTCATAGTTGGCAATTTGGTGCAATACCAGATTTTTCATTTGGATATCTTCATACTAAACAAATTTGTTATGCCGCATACCAATGACAATTTAATTTTCACTTAGATGAAATCAGCTCACGACGATACTGCAACACGAAACGGACAAGCTGGTTCAGACCACGAAAATGCAGCAAATAAAAGAATTCCACATGATATTCGCTACTGTTTACTGTCGTAGTATGTTTGCGCTCAGTAATATGAAGTTGTGAGCATTGTCATATAGATATATTATACTACTTCGCTCTTCTGTGGGTCTGGACTCGCTCGTCAGTAAGGTATAGCTTAGCATATATTGACGGCTGCAAAACCGCTGGTTTCTAACCACTGTGAAGTTGAAACTGCGGTGATGATTTGCGCGTTCACGTTTATTCATCTCACCAGTTCTGCGACTTTCAACAGAGTGAGAAGTTCCACGTATTTGCAGATTGCCTCGTTAAACTGAAAAGACGTTATCCGTTTAATCAGTTAGAAAAGATCCAATTGAGAAGAATTTTGACCTTGCCTGAATTCGCACCTGCAACGAAAACAGCATGCCCATATGCGGTAGATCCTATACTAGCAAACCGACGAATCCACACTTGGAGCGTTAGTAGACTCTACTGTGAACTGAAATCTTGCTTCATTATTCAATCTGAAAAATTATTCAGTGGATTTCACAGACGAAAATGAGGAGGGCGAACAACTGAGCTCAAATCTGACATTTTCAGACTCATTGTGTGGCCTTATAAGACGGCTGGTAGCACGTACGCTGGTAGCGTATACGCTGAAACACTTACGCACTGATGATATCACCTCGCTTGGTGATGAAACGTTTGCAACCTAAATGTCAAGCTCGGCGAACGTATCAATACCAAAACCATCATCCCGAGCTACGAACAACACCACCACTGTTCCCAACCATCAGAAAGAGTATTGCGCTTTTCACATACCATTTGATGAAATCACACGGTCACTTCACTCTACCAAGATTTGCGGTTGTCTTAAGAAGGCAATTAGACGGCAGCCAGCATATTCCAAATAGAACAAGTGGGTTTGCTTTTTCTCAGGTCAGTACAAAATACTACAACAGGATTGTGACAAAATTACAAGCCCATTTTAAATTAGATTTTGAGGTACCCATTAAGTAGCTGCCAAATTCTGTACACTTCACTCGTATATTCTTGACAAAAGACTTAAACGGGGCTGTGAAGTTTAGGCTATTCTTTTCTTGAGATGTCCGTTCTGTAGGTCATATTGATGTTGGCAGTTTTTCTGAGGTTCCTAGTCTAATGTGTTTCAAGAGTGTTCAAGTGTGTTTACATGAGAACTGTGTGTTATCCAACCCAGTATACGCAACTTGCAATACAGAAGCAGTCTGTACGAGAGGTACATATTTGAGGAAGCGCTGTCACGTTTGGAAACTACTCCCAGCAGCAGAATTGAAATTCATCACTGTGCTGCTATACGGATTAGAGTTTTGTTCCGCAACCAACCTGGCCAGTCTAATGAAAACCGTGTTTGGGAATGTAATACAAACCACTGGGTTTTTGTCCAAGCAAATGCCTTCCTCTCTAAGTAACACCTCTATGCTTCAGACACCACTTTACATTTCTACCCGCCACTAAAAGTTAACACTTCTCTAATGAATGTATACAATGTGCAAAATCAGATTCACATGAAGATGTGATAAACTGGCTAGTGACTGGGGAAGACCAATTTCTTCACCTTCTGATTAGTAGACAATGAGAGTTGACTCATAATTTTTCGAAATGTGTTTGGAGAAACGCTCACAGCAAAAGTATGTGTTGTTAAGTTGGACACCAGTCTGCAGGTTCCGTTCACTAAGCCAAGGATAGTGATCAATCTACTGAACAGAGGAGATAGACCTGTCAAGAACCCACGAGGAACATAACTGACTTCCTGCAGCATTGCTTATGTCCCGTGGGTTCAGAAGCGTTCGCTTGACAGCCGACTTCGGACCTTTCTCGAAATCCTTCAGCACAGCCTCTTTTGCTATGGGACAGTGGAAACGATCTCGTTTGATTGACTCTGTATGTCTGTAACCATCATAGCCATTCGTCCGCCTCGTATTATCGATTTGCCAGAGCAGACCCAATATGCCCTTATATGCACTTCGCTGGCGTTTGTCTTTGCTAGAACGATGTTATGGTTCAGACTTTGTGTGTCGTGTTCAAGGTTGCAACAGAGTGTGACTCTATGAATAGACCTGCGTGTAGGCCGTGGTGACTTTCGCAGCACCACCGCGCATTTGGAAAAGAAAGACAACTTTTTCGGACTTGCTCAGTGCGTTGAATGGCGGCGAACACTTGATGTAGACGCTTAATGAGTGACAGGTGTGAAATTTTCTCTGACACATTGGATGATATAATCATGTTCAGAGATACATGTATTAAAAGTCAACACCTTAAATAATTGTTTCTACGTATTATCCATATATGGCTGATCATTTTATGCTTACAATTGACGCGAGGAAACGAAACGTTAACTCCTTTTAGTGTCTGTACGCTCAAGTGCTTGCTAGTATTCAGTTATTTTGCACCTAGTAGGTCTACGGTAGTTATCAGCGGAAATACGCATTACAGAGTAGTGTGAACTATGGAAGAAAAGCAACCACACAGGCGATGTATATGTATGTGTTCAGCGACAGCATAACTAAAAACAATAACAATGGTAGTTCACCAGCAAATGACCACCAGGTGAGCTGTCACTGTTGTCTTCACTCCCTATGCATACGTAACCGCTAACGTGTGTTTGTGTGTAGAGGCAGATGGCAAGAAAACGTTGTGCTAACAATGCCCAAACGTCATCAGTCAAAGTCAGCTCTATTGTGTTCATGTCATGCGGGTTGAAATCAGAAACTACCTCACGCGATCCAGTTAGACCATCGCCTGACCAAAGTGAGGGAAACAATTAGACCAGGGAGTTCGCTGCGAGAGGCTTGTCAACACAAACTACGACCCTGTAAATGAAGATTTTGAATGGGGGTGTAAACGATACTGATAAACGGACACTGATGATTTGAAAGAGCTGCGCATACAACAGAATACGATCCTAACAATAAGGACTGGACAGTGTTTGACATGGTTTGTTTACATGTTTACTCAGCCTGGACTTCAACTGTAGCAGCAAACAATGATCGACCATGTACAGGGATCCACACATGCACTTGAGTTAGCTTAGACCACCTAAATGCGATATTCCGACTGATGTTTGCCCTACTGAGGCTGAGTAAACTGTTGACAAGACTTTCCAATACCCAAGCCCACAGCTCTACCGTAGAATGTGACAGTAGTTTGTTTAGGGTAAGTGATATTGTATACAGTAAAAATGATAACCTGAACCACAGTACACGAGCGGTGTACACAGTTCGTTGTATTGGGGATGTCAGATTGAAAAATCACCAACTATTATCGAACAGTAGATACAATTTGCCTCCTGTAAAGTGGAAAAGGTTAATAGTCGAGAAGCACCAAATAACTAGAATTGCAAAACTGTTTATCAGGTCCTATTGCGAGCAGTTGGTCTGTTCCACTAAGTCATGGAAACTTGTTGGACTCGTTAAACCACTCCTTCAGAGTCGGTCGACGTATGACCTAAGTTTTGTTTGATCCCTGAAACCGCGCGTTGAGAGTTAACAAAAGTGCAAAATGTCAGCCTGATGTTCATAGAAATGAAGATGTCGGTCAGAATAAGTGCCTTTCAGCTGTCACTGTCAAAGCAACACTTACTTGCTACCAACTTGGTCCCTATCCTGTCTACTTATAGGTTCACACAGATTCAGTAAGATTTTATTCAGCGATATTCATACAGGCGATGAAAGCACCCATCAATAAACTACCGATAGTTTGAGTATCATACGATAGGGACAAAGTAAATTACTGTAACGGCAAAACACTCAGTATTTTAATCGTTTAAATTCTGGTGCTCACAGTCGATTTCAACGAATATTACTCACGGGATAAAGTATGTCCACACAAAGACTGAAGGCTTCAAACCAGTTTGAACTATGTATCTGTACCATCCTGACCATACTTCATGTATCATCTGGCACTGCCATCGTCTGGGGTCATGTGGACTGAAGTTTTGTCTGGTGGACGCAACAGTCATGCAGAGTAATATTCAACGGCGAAAGTAGTATTTTGTTCTGTGATGTTAGCATGCACTCTGGTAGTAGCGGTTAAAAATCGGTAAAGCCCATACGGAAGATAACTGATTCCAGCTAATGTTAGTGGTTTAATAATTACAGCCAATGGCGATTGACAAGGCTTGGTATAATTATGAGTTTCGTCCGTTTTGTGACGAAACACGATGTCATGCCAATAAAGCTAGCACGCGTTCGAACTCAAACAGTTGAAGTGATTTTTCATCCGTTCACTCTTATCTTTATTCACATACACAACCTGTGAGCTCCACAAACAAATTGTTGCAAAGAAAATGACGGAATTTTTCAGCTGTCATTGGTTTATTTCTTGTAAGTGATTCAGCCACACAAGAGAACCAGTAGACATCTCGGTAGACAGGTGAATTATCGAACAGTAAGACTACTAATGGCAATAATAGTCAGGCAGCGGGAACATCACCAAAATAAGTCAGAACAGAATGAACACAATAAATATGAAAGCTCCTGGTCCGTCCGGATTGGAATGTATAATGGGCTCTGCAGTGCTGACACATTTTGTAGAAGACAGTTATAGCAGGTTCGATTGTTTTTGTTACAGGAATAGATAGTTCTGTCAGAAGCAACATGAAGTTCACAGGTTCCAGTATACTCTGTACAAAAGTTGTCTTTTGAACTAGAACCTAGGTGGTCGAATTCGTGTAGAAAAATTACATTTTTACCTGAAAGGAAAGTTGAAAGTTCTGATCAACCGTTAGTTTGACCAATGTAACTAAATGTGTGCTGGGAAAACCTTTGACTTTCCGGCCTGTATTGTAGTGTTTGGGCTAGAAATGTAAAATACAATTAGCAATTTCATTATATAACCATGTGAACATGAGGGTGATTAAGTAGAATCGTTTTCTTAGAAGAAACTCTGGACGTCTAGATGTACTTGTCCAGTGGATTGTGGACAACATACCATGACCAGCAAGTTTTAGCGTTCGACGTTCCAGCCGCCTCGAGTGTCCTTCCTGAGAAGTAGTGTGCAACAACTGGGAATATAGTTGACAGTGAAAATCTTTGGCACTATCTCTGTTCACATTTCAGTTAGCTGTTTCACACAAATCCACCGATTTTTCAGTCTTATCGACGCAGTTTACTAAACATAGTCTGCTCGACCATTGCATGCTTGAGTTTTCAATTCACTTGCCTGTTAGATATTTTTAAAAGGGGTCACGTCCGAGTAGATGATTCATCGACATGTTTAATTTAAAGGACACATTCATGGATTTTTTCGGTGCCATCAAAGGTCAACTTTTCAGTCACTTCCCTAGCATTATGACAAAAGGGTTGGTGGAGACATTAGGAAGAAACGGGAAAATCTCCACGTGTTCAGTGTACGCCTCCTCAGATTGAACGTTTACCACATCGGTTGCTGATATGCATCGACCTTTTCAACCCACTAATGATTTATGCCCCAGTGCTTCACTAGTGTCTGTTACATGTTCATATTTTAGAAGCAGGCTTCAAGAGTGTTGGCCATTGGTATCAAAAAATATTCTGCAAATATCTGCAGCAGCACTGACCAGTAATAGGTCAGGACATGGAAAAACACATTTTCAGAAAGTGGTCTCAACAAACAACAGTATCGACTGCTTGCAATCTGTTCTTAAAAATCTTCTTGAGACAATGGTCTACTCACAGGAACACTAGCAACACCGTAAGCTTACTCTTTAGTTCCCTGATTCTATATGCTTCCTTGTCTAGGGCTGATGCCAAACACAATAATACTGTTCATTGAACTGGTGAATTTGTGAACATCACTGTGAATTATCACGATGTATTTGGGTTGTAGTTCATGCCAAGACTGACCTGATAATGTCACACAGCAACTAGAAAATTGGTTCAACAAAGAAACGACTGCTCAACATGGGGCACACGAGATACCACTGTTCAACCCGTGAAAAACCTGTCGGACTGCGTATTGTCCGAAGCTGAAAATAGAGTCTTGAACAGAGTTGAATCTCATTGTCAGCCCTAGACCTCTGAATACACTGGGAGTGACTCCATTAGTGGAGAGGCAACTGCACATGTTAACAATCGACGACGTGGACAGAGGTCGGGTACAGATCGTCAGGATCATTAAAAATCAGAATCCCAGCTAAGTAACCTGACTACTTAGGAACGAGGTATACTCGAAACGTTGCGGTCTGATCAGTCAAGAATCTTCACGAGAGCAGGCAAAAGAAATCAACTAGTCATTCCGAACAAAGTAGATTGTGAACTCAAAGCGGATGACCACATTCCAGATGGTCCACACATAATTCCGGTGGAGGAATAGCGCTCCATTTTGAACAGACCAAAAGCTTCAACTGCAAGTTTGCTCCGAAAGATGAAAGTCAGCTGGGGTAAGTCACTGTAGTTCATCTTATATCAAAAACAGCATTAGCTTCGAGGTTTTGCGGTTTGCCAAAAATACATAAAACTGGGATATTACTGCGGCCAACTGTTGATTACACAGCAGCCTCAACATACTTCCTGGCCAAATCTTTGTCTAATATATTTAAACTTCTTGGAAAGTGTACAGATCATTCTATTCGAAATTCTACACAACTGGTTATCAAGCTGAAGGAAGTTGGCTTAGGTCAGAATGAATGTCTGGTCAGTTTTGATATTGTTTCATTGTTCATCAAGATTCCAGTGGAGACAAGTCCAGAAGTGATTCACCAGCTTCTTAAAGCAGATGTCGGTTTAGCTGAACGAACTGGTTTATCAGTTACGGTCTACCTTCTTTAGGTTCAATGGGGTCCTTTTTCAGTAAACAGACGGAGTAGCGATGGGCTCACTCGTCCCTCACACGGTTGCTAACTTGTCTATGCAAGGTTTAGATGAAGAGTTGTTGCCCAGCCTTCCTGATATACCTAGAATTTGGTGGAGGTATGTTGGTGATACGTTGGTAGTAATAAGTAAAGAAATTATTGATAAATTCACGGAGAACAAACTCCCTTCAACGCGAACCAGTGGACCATTAGCTGAGTTTTCTAGACTGCAGAATACGCAGAAGAGCTGACGGTAACCTGGACACAGGGATGCATAGAAAGGAGACCCATTCTAACTGGTGCCTTTCCTTCACCTCAGAGCACCCCACATGCACCAGGAAAACAGCTGCATCCAGTTTGTTTAACGGAACCTTGCTATTAGCCACTTCCGAGGACGAGATATCAGAAGAACACAAGGCTGTAAAGTGGGCACTGAAAGCTAACGGTTACTGTGACAAGATCCTATGTCCTATCCAGCAGCAACCCTGTGACGAGATTAACGAGTCCAGGAGATGGATATCAACTATTGCTATTCGGTGCAAAAGCAGTACATCGGAGAACCTTAGACGGGTCCTTCACCAGCACAATGTCAGAGTGGCATTTAAAGCGACCAACACGTTAAGGAATAAGCTCCTCCACTTAAAGGACAAACGAACAGTTCTGGAGCAATCACACTGTGTTTAACGAATTGAATGTAAGGATTGTCAAGCTTCGTACATTGGGCAGACAGCCCGGTAACTGGAAATACGCACCAAATGACATGTAAGTTGTAGTAAGAAGCCCTCTACCGATACTCAGCAACTCTGGAGATGAGAACATGATTCAGCCATTGCTGCATACGTGAACCTCAGCCAACACCAGGTTGAATTTGACCATTCGACTTGGCAAAAAGTGGCTTCCGTAACCACAACGAATTTCTACTGGCAGAAGCTTTGCTGACCGCTAATACACCATAAGCGGTGAATCGATCCGATGATTGGGAACTGTCAGTTGCCTGGCGGGATTTACTAGGTGGACAACAGTGACACTACGTAGGAAAGGTTTGGTGAATCCCTATCACCCACCCATTCCCAAACAGTCTACACGCATGTAAATTAAACGCACACACGCACGCACACAAACACACCTGGGATCGTCATGGGGTGACCTCAGTTGAACCGTCAATCAATCCTATTGGTAGCCTGTCTACACACCTGCCAGGTGATGACTACAATGTAGATTGTATAGTGTAAATTTTCTGATTTCAGTCGCATGATAAAGGCTCTCTGAGAGGGTCGAAAGGTTACGAAACCGACAAATTCTTTGATTTTAACTCGTTGTGACTTAACCAAGGAAATTTACTGTATGGTTTGATAGATTACTCAAGTAGCATCTTTATGTAGACGTTACATGTAGTTTTCCCAGCATGTACTGGCCGTCTGTCAGTAGCTTTCGTCATAGCTAATTGGTTTATCGATGGAATCCTTACTATGCACATATTAATGTTACGATCATCTCGTTCTGAAATATCATCAGATTTTTCACCAACGACCAGCAAGTTTTTAAAGTATACTGTAATGTGTCAGCCCACGAATACGCCCGTGTCAATTCCAATGTTCACCCTGCCAGTTGGTCAACATAGATTCTACCGTCATCAGACAATTCTCAAATGAACAAGCATCGCAGTGCGAAAATCGAACACTGTGTAATCCGAACTGTGGCACACTAGGTAAACATGATCACCGGTTTATGCAAAATGCGCGCAAACTCGTGACGTTAGTTTATCATGTGGTTCCGTGTTTACCTATCAAAAGCTGCGGCAGTTAGGCGCACCCCAGTTTGCGACGTCCATAATTGAATACACTTTAATCCTAGTGTTGATAACACAATAATTAACATTCTATTCGTTTTATCAATAACAATGCCAGAGTTCGTGTTGATACTACCAACAGCAAAGTAATTGCACTTACACCGAGCATACTTTATTAAATTGTGTAAACACAGGACCAAGTAAATTCATGTCCAGGTGCGAAGGCGACAGTGATAGGGCATTCATTGTGTACATCCGAGCAGCATGTGAGTAGATCCGTTGCTTGCCATAAACATAAAGCAACTATGCACACATACACAACTGTCCCGACTGTTGGTGCTAAGCCTAAAGGCGGCTATCTGTAGGGGAGGGTGGAGTGGGAACCATAGGTCAAAACGGATGTTTGCCGAATTCGCAACACAGTTCGAGCCAGATCATCAAATCAGGCTCAAAACTGTTGTTATAATTAACGCGAACTTACATAGGTGGTAACACCGTTAATACTACCCCCACCTAGCTCTAACACTAACACGTGCCTATTTTGCGAGAGACAGAGACAAAGAGTCACCTTTCATATGTTTATGTTACCTGTTAGGATGAGAGACAGGTAGTGCAGTCCACTTCCAAGTTCCTGTGAAACGAGGATGGACGTTTATCTGTATGTGTTTACTTTTGTACCAGGTCTGTTATCATATGTATCATTGGTCAGTTTACCAGTGGGGCCAACAATGTGGTTGGTGAATTGTATGATGTTCAGTAATGATACACACGCACAGTGTGCAGTATAGAACTCATTTGCAAGTTAGCCCTGTCATTTATCTCGGACTCAATGAAGTCTATAGGTGTTAACAGCACTTATGAGAACCGTATAAACTCTTCATTATTGTCATCTCATTTGTGCCTATTTTCAACACAGTGATATGTGCAAGAGTTTATGAAAACGATGGGCTGCTTTTCTTCGGACACGTCGCAGGTCTTTATATTTCATAAATACAAATAGTGCTAATTAAACTCAGTCTGTTTTTAAAATGAATTTTGGTGAACTATTAACCAACTCGTGAAACCACAGATATATTACCAAACACTAGTTTCCACACGAACCTCCAAAGATATTACACTATGAATTTTGTCTAGGTAGAAATCGTTCAGCTGGGCTCTCTACATATTCAGATTTTAATAATTGTCACCCCTATACTTATCTGCTGAAAGATATCGTTGCTACTGTTTTGAAAACCGTGGCCGGTTTAGCGTTACGGGCTGTAGGTTGCTGATCCTTCATTTCCTAAATGGTAGGATTAACTGTTGGGTGGTACACTGGATTTCCTCCTCTCTGGTATCCCGTTCAAATATATTTTCATCGCACAGTTCCGTTCCATCAGCAGTTGTTGGCTGTTTAGTGATGCGCATTGTCAAACCAACATTGAGCTTTTAGTTTTCAGATGTTTACATGATGACTTTAAATGTGAAATTCAAATTGTCAACCTCGATGCCAAGAGCCATGCATATAACCGGTTAACCATCAATTCCAAAGGTGCCAGTTAAGCTTCGAACTGTGAATGTGTGTGTGTTATTTGCAGTGCCCTTTTTAGGTGGAGAACGATACACCGCACCTCACTTTGTAAGTTTGCACTTGCGACGACCACAGTTGTGTAAACCAGGCGTCATAATAATTCATATTTTGGTTACACTTACTTCAAAACATGCATTCCACTATCATGTATGCTCCTGTGACAACTAGAGCTGAGAAATGCTTGTGAGGTTACAACTCACAATCTACAAGCAACTCCCTCTGATTCAGTTGTCTTCCATTGGCATTTCATTAATTTTGAAAAGACAGATCCTTCTCGTCACTTTCAGTGACAAAGCAAGACAAAATACACAAGATGTCCCAAAAGTCTCCTTCCTGAGACAGTGGTTCTGTTAGGCGCCCACGACAACCCAGAAATTTCACAAAGCCGCGTTCTTTTGATTCAGCATGATCAAGGCACAACGGCTCACTAAGACCTCACCAGTCATTTGGGGGAGGGTCGCAAAAATCCAAAAAGCCCTGAGTCGAAATTTTTGTGCGTAGCCTGTCAGGAACTGCCAACTTAGCCACAAAGGTGGCTGGAGACCGATTTGCAGGAAAATCATAGTTATTTGTACAAGAGTATGGAATTTAGTTTAGAAACCTTCGCAAAATGCAGATGACTGACATTTCAAAGTGCACAGACGGTCCCACTCTCCACTGGTTTTATCGCAGTGGTAATGACAATTAAAATGGCCAGACGGATCCATGTCTTCGCCTACGAAAGTCAGAACCTATCGCCAAGTAGCTGATCAGTTCGGTGGAGCAGGGCAGTTCGACGTCGTCGATTGTGAAGGTGATTTGGTGAACTCTATTACTTCACTTACTTGGCTATCATTGGTGTTTGATTGGTCAGATTTTTGAGAACAACTCAAACCGCACTTATTCCAATAACATTTTATTGGTCCAATTGCACGCCAACTGCATTGCATTTATATACACGAACTTATTGTTTTAAGTAGGCGGCTGAACAGAGTAGGCGAAATGTTGGCATCATACGACCTGCATCTTTTCTCTGTTGTGACGCGCCAATGAATTGGTATTATCAATAATCCAAGAGTCGCCGCTAACCGTCAGAAGAGTACCCGCAATCTGGTCCATTTGTGTTTGACGTCTGAAAATCCTGCATAGAAATACAGTATTGTTGTAAACATTGTTTGGATGCGCTGGTGATAGTCCTGCTTTCCATTAACGAAAATGTTCCCGAAGATGACCTGTAACACTGTTCTGTAATAAGATGATAGTTTGTTTAAATGGTGTTATAACAAACCTGTAGGTTTGCAAACGTCTAATCGATATAGATCATCTGCCATCCGAAAACAGTTCAACCCCAATCCAGTATGAAAATCAAATGGCTACATGTAATCAATGAAAATCTTTCAGATATTACTGGTTTTATTTAAATACTAACTTGACGTTTATTTTAGGTCGATTCTCCCTGTGCCACTTATCAGCAGGTTTCAAGAGTTGTTCAATTTTGTTTGCAATGTCAGCTGATCAGTTTGATTAATGAGGGTGGACTACGCTTTACCTTGCCAACAGGATGTTTTAAAGCATAAACACTCGCCACTATTTCAAAGCCAGTATACACAGCCCGGGGGCGTCCATATTTGTATGATTGAAAGCATAAAAGTATTAATGGCTAGTCGATAGGTGTACTGAATAAACAGGTTGTGAGTGAATGTGGTTTTGCACATCATTCGTCTACTCGACTACGTTATAGCTGATTTGCACAGATGATGGGTGGATGTGTGAACTAAGCTGCAAACTTCAAAAACTGGCATTTTTTGACATGTTGTGTTTACTTTGTCCAACGACTGAAAGTGTACTGCGGTTTAGCTAACATACGAGGTAGTGGTTATGGTGATCAGTATGATTATGATGACTGTCATCCCTACAACGTGAACGACTAACAATTAGGGTTTGTTAACCCAACCGCCATTCGCTTGTATGTGTATGCATAGTAAGTAGCTCCGCTTACCAGGAACGTTCATATTAACTGCTGAGTTGTGTTTGCATGTTACTATCTGGCCAAGATTAATTTATGACCAGCAAAGCCAGTCGCCTGTCCAACCGGCATCTAGGCTAACATGTCTACCAGTCGACTGCACGCGGAGTGAAATCACCAACAGGAACTCTTGTGTTGGCGTCCAGACGTCGACATTCACACATGCACACATGCAAACAAACCCATGCTAGCCATAGATGAGTAAATACCCATCCGTACCTAGTTGATTGGGCTTCCGGCCATCTGGAACGGCGAACGCTAATAGCCATCGTTCTTCCCATCCCTTCTTTCTGAATGTCCACCTCACCTCACCTGTGTCGTCGAAGGTGAGATGTTAGTTTTTGACGCAATCATCCAACAATACTAACATATGTGCTATGTAGCGAAATTAATTCCAAGGATACGCACTCTCACACAAGCCCGTCCGCATACAAACAGAGAAGGATACGATCGCAAACACACACGATCTGTTAGTGGCCCTTGTGAATACGAGCAAACAATTAGCTTGTTTAAATGTTTTAGAATACCTCGTGCTAGAATGTCATACAAACAGTGTGGAGGCAAATGACATTTGTACCCGATGCGACCACCCGTGCGTTACATACTCTAAGTGTTTGGACGTCTTCTGTGGCGTTTTATGAACAGGGGGTGAGTGAGGAAATATGTATGGGTGGATTATACGGATGGATTTTGTAGGAATCGGTCATGTGAATTTTGGGGAACTAAATCGGAAGCGTTTCTGTTCCATTACGAGTGTGTTTTACTAGTCGAAGATCTAGAGGGAGTGGGATTTCCGTAGTTGTCACATTTGATTAGTCCGTGGAACTTTTGAACGAAGTTAGGAAAAAACAGAACTCACCTGATATCGTGCGCTTTTATTCAAGAGTTCGGGTTGAAATCGAATCATTCATGGCTCAGTTGTGAAATGAAACGCGCACTTCATTGAGATAACTGACGAATTTTTGTTTCCACTCGCAAAGGTTATTTCGCAATACGGATTGGTCAGCACCGAAACAAGCAAGTCTTTCTTTCAGCAGTTTTTCACTTCAAAATGTCTCCTACTGATCTCATCTTTTTCTTTTAAATTTTTACCTTTTTCTAGTTGATTGGCAGCTATGTTTCCTTTGAATTTGTTAAAACTGTGATCTACTTCCTCACAACTTTAGCTGTAGCCGAGATACCGTACAAATAACCAAGTTGGTATTGTGATAGTCGTTTCACTGGTATATGCACTGCGACGAACTACTCTGTAGCGTGCACGCCATTTGAGCACTAGATCTTGAGATAAAGGTGAGTGTAAGCTCAACAAATGAGCTTGGTTATTCAGCATAACACGACAAATGTACAGAGTGCTTCGAGTTGTATAACTACCTAAAGGCCAACGTTTTCTTTGATCATGTGTAAGCAGCTGGTGTTGCTGAGTGCTAAGTACAGGCCGATTTCGTGCACGCCCAATAAATAAAATCTTTGCATCATTGTATGTAATTTGACCACTGACAGAATGTGACATTTTTGTCTAACAAGCTGTTACTTACAGCACATCGACGTACGTAATGTTTGTGGAAACAAGGATAGCATGCTGTTACGACCAACCCTCTCAAAGTCGTCCAAGTAGACTACGAACGTTGTGCATCTAAACTAATGCCAAGTTACGATTAAATTCAAATTAACACATCCTGACCTACATGAGAGCTGATTTATTAGTCAAGGCTGGAAAACAGTGAACTATGTAGGTACTCTTGAATCTGTTACAGAGAAGACGTTGTAATAAAGTGTGAACGAATGGATTTCGCAATGCGGCCGATGAACCGAATGTATGAAGCACCGCATTAAGAGTAGTATGTTTAGTTCTACCAGCTATCATCTCAAGATGCCATGAATAGACTGAACGAACTGAAAAACCATTCGTCTCTGCGTTGTTACACAAGGTACAGTGTGTGCAATGTTTTGCGTTGTGTTTGAGGAAGCAGCCTTTGTGGTACGACTGCATTAAAGTTGGTAGACCCCTCAGGTTTCTTTGGGGTGATTAATAGTGAGTTTACAGACATGTTTTACAACTGTCGAATGCCTGGAAGGTACAAACTGAAGACATATCCGTGTTCTATTCCAATACTGGGTACACGTTAGTTACGATGTTATGCATCTGACACAACAGTAGAGAATATTAAGAATAAAAACCAATAACTAGATAGGCCAAAAAATGAAAAACCCATCCTCAACCATACTCACTTGCTTATACTAAGAAGCCTCATCGGTGATTTCCTTTACCGGGTGGAAGTTAGTTCTTACGAGAAACTCCTGCCATACTTTGCAGAATATCCAACTGTATATCTTTGGATGCATGGGCGGGTAATCCATGATGAACCTGGGCTTACCAGTCCGCCCCTGTGTAATCATTACTAATCAGTGATCGCGTCAGATAAAGGTTTTCTGGTGGGTAGCATCTTCTAGCTATCCCAGCAGTAGGTCCTTCGAGTCCAAACAAGAACGAATCCGCCTGGTGAGTACAAGAATAGGATAACTTGGCGATACTTTGGAACAAATTCTTGTGATCGAAGCTAGGCCGAAGTGTAACCATCCAAGTCTTAATAATGTACTTGTTAATAGCCTACGTTTCTAAAAAAAATTACATACTGTCCTGTAATCAATTTTAAGCCCACGGTTGCAAATGGCTGTTTGTAAGCAATACCAGTTTAGACGATTGGTTAATCATAGATACTACTTATGTGCTCTAAGTGGAACGGCAATCAGTGTGGTCACGTCGACCCCACAATTCATTCGCCAGGCACTGTTTTCACGTGTAAAATAAGACTATCTTACAAGATTCTGACCTACATGTTTACCTTACAACCTCTATTGGAAATGCCTATTTACAACCCGGAAAGCAAATCACATAATAGACTATTTGGTTCAAGAAAGTCTATATAACATAAAATGACTCATACCAACTGAATGCTTTTCAACAATTGATTTTTTACCCAACTGAGTATGCAGTGGACAACAGTTTTTCTAATATCTGAAACAGTTTGTTTCTTTGATGAACTTGAGTAAAACAGTGAGAAGACGTAATTCATGTGATGTTCTCCGGAGTAACATTTTGTACATTCTGATCATACATGGATATGTAACTAATTTTAAACGAGTCAAAATTCAACAGAGTGGAAGTCATGGTTTAACGGATTAAACAGACGGACATCAAAAATGAAAAATCAAAATTGTGGGAATGCCGACCACCAGGGCAGCCGCAGTGTCAACACAAATTGTTTTTGAACACACGGGGAAGGACTGCGACGTTTAATGGCCAAAGCCTCAGTAAACTGGAGTATGCGTTTCCAGTTACTCCGAAAGATCATCGAGAACGCGTCTGATATCATCAACTCCGTTTTGGAACGGGGTATACTTTTATAGGCGGAAAAAATGTCTGACACTTCTATGAACTGCGCCACGATCGAATCACTAGCGACTGCGCAAGCGGTTGCACACGTTTATACTCTCCGATAAGGCCGCAGACCCAGTTCGATCAAAATACCGAGCTGAGTAGCAGAAAGTATCATTTCTTGACGTTATTATCCCAGACACGGCAGTGTTGAGATGTATTCATGCACTGTGAGCGGAAAATTCAGAAATTCACTAAAAGCGGGTTACTAAGAAAGAAAACGGACTATCGTTATGTGTGGAAACTGCCCTGTATTCCTAGATAAATTTTCGGCAATATCTGTACGTTTTAAATCATTACATATTTGACAACATCGTTAGTATTAATCATGTTTGATTCTCCCATGCAAAGTTTTTCACCTCAGCACTCGTAGTTCTGCTTTAATTCTCCAGGGTAGACAAGTAACCACCAGATATTGTCTCCTAATTATGCTATTCTTTATTTGCGGATACGTTCACCAAGCTGTTGATTCAATAAGAAAGTGAAAATCATTTGATTGCTCCATTATGTGGGGCTGATTACGAGTACGTTCACTGCTCCATGGTGGGAGTAAGACAGTCAAATTCTAAGCGCACACAGATGTTACCTAATAGCTAATCCATAGCGATTATTCGAAGCAGTTCACAAGTGAACAGACTTCTCGAAGGAAAGATGAATCGTTGTAATCAAACCCAAATTTGATGACACTCTGGAGTGTGGTGAACGGTTTCGAATGTGTACAGAATAACCTTGTATTAATGATGAGGTACACAGAAACCGCGTACCAGATTGACCAACTCCACCTGTCTGATACACACCAAATAACCTCAACCCGGTATTGGAACCGTATTCACCTACATAAGTAACCTAATCACACAGCAAAACTCACGGTGAACAGTCCTCTCACACTATAACTTTCTCACCTTCAGAGCAAAAAACAATTAACGTTTCTCACAGCCTAACATTTCCTCAGTTCTTCGTCCAGTTCACATTTGTACACAGCTCACCTATGTTGGACGAAGTTTCTGTTTCGAAAGCGGAACGTTGCCCACTTGTGAACCGCCTGCCCGTTCTGTTGACGTAGAAAAATGTTCTACTAAAAATCCGCACTTTCCACATTCTGGTTTGTTATTTTATCCGGACAAAAGTGATTGGTGTTCTGTGGTTCAAAAGTATTAGGGAATTACTGCACCTGAGGCATCTGGGTCCCACGTGCAAACCAACTGGACTGTCTGTTATACTCGCCGGATGACTAAATGCTGGCCCTTCAACTGCAACAGATGCAGGATATCATATGCATTGTTGGATATACCTAAGTGAGGCGTCTAGCATGAATGATTTCTAACTACTTGAGGTGTACTGGAAGAAACAGTAACGAAAATGAACAGACTGCACTTAAACGTGAATTGGTACAATCTTATTTGCGTCACGCACACACCCGTGGACGGAAAGTCAAACGTAAATGCTGAGCTAGAGAGATTGCGGAGTAGCCTAAGTTCCCTCAGATTACAACAAGTTTTTCCCCAAGTTAATGGTGAATTTAATGGGTTCCTTATCAAATTCAAATCACAGGGTTTTCATTTGTACACTGAACCTTAAACATCGGTCGTCCTATGGTATTTCCTCTCTTGAATGTGCACTGTATAGGATTCACGTGAGTCCCGATGACGTTGGTCAGCATTATGATAGATAACACATGAGTCCTATTACAGTGAAAGAAATTCTGCGGTCAGTCTAAAACCTCATGCATTTTAATGTAATGTAAATCTACAAAGTATACTTCATTGCCCACAGTTAACTCCCATTCACACTGGCCAAACTAGCGTTTACTAGTTTCACATCATTTAGTAAAGTAGTGTTTGTTTAATAAGCCACGAAGTGGAATTACTCATACCATTTGGACCTATGTCCCCTACCTGCAGACAAGGATCTTGAGAACATTTTTAAAAAAATCATGTTTCCCCTAATTCGCCAAAGCACAGATGATGCAGTTGGAACAGTTCATTCTCAATGAACTCAGTCGAGTCATGTTGTCGAAGGTTGGTTGACCCTAAGTAGATTACTACGTCCAAAGATTGTGCTAGTGACGGACAGGCAACGGTCTGAAATGTGTGTTAAGAAACCCACGTGCTGTTTTTCTACAACTGCGACATTCGGCTATCGCTTTATATAAACGAAAGTTGGTCAGCCTGCACATTTATCCTCTGAAAGGGACATCTGACAGAAGTCACCTAAAGTGGTTATGATTAATGGAATGTGACCTACGTTTAACACACCCTACTACGTGTTCTGATGCAGCAATTTTGTGGTCAATGCGCAACAACCGTTTCGCCAATTCATCAAACCCGTCGCTTCTACGCAGATACGTCATGTGGAAAGTAAAACTCATACAAAGGCATTCAGTAAGTCGATTAGACTGTGAAAGGCAATCATAGCGAAATGACCTTAAAACTATGCTAATCGTGAAATCCTTTGCATCTCTCCAACTCTAGATGAATGATGAACTAAATCTCAGTAAATGTGTTGTCAGATGTTCTGTTAAAAAAGGAAATTATTCCAAAGACTTTTGTTGAAGACATTACTTACTATTTACGTCGAACCTTCAAATGGAGTTGGACAGAAGACAGTCTGTTATGATGACTAAACGAGAATGGACAAAATTGTTAAGTCACAGAGCAACCAGTATCACCAAAATCGACGTCATAATTGACAATCCCATTGTGCTTTTGTAATCTTGCAGTGTTTGCTCTCAACCGTCTTGTTATTCAGGTGGTCTTAACATTTTTTACAGACTGCTGAGATTATAACTCGGCGATCCGTGTAGTGTTATTTTACTAGCTGATTGTAAATTGTTGGTTACCCTTCTTGTTGTTGCATCCTTTGCTTATTCATCTAAAAACAGTTGATATTGAAGAATGTAAGGTACCGTTAGTTGGGAGGATATCTTGGGTGTTTTCTAGCTGTATAACAAGTCACGATAGTTTTGTGCAATACAGAGCTCCTGTGAATGATGTAAATGTAGCTGATGGTCATTTGCTTTTCAATAACTGATAACGCTTTTTCACTAATAGGTTTACAGGTGTTTGGTTTCAAATGGCCCTGTCACGTCACAGGCCTTATCTTGTAGCTGACCAGACAGAAACAAGTTCTTAAGTCTTTTGTTTGCAATACTCACGATGATCCCACTTCCCACATACGTAATGAGTTTGTTGGTTGCCAGTAAGGGATTTTGCACCCATGTTATTGCGTACAGCGCGGAACAAAATCAAACATTTCAATCACTAGGAGGACGATCGGAGCAATATCGGATGGGTTAAATTCGTCTGCTTTGTAGTTCGACTTTCGAGTTCTCCTTGATCAAAGTAACATTTCGCATCGAACCGGTTTGTGAGGGCTTGGAAATGCGAAGTGGTAGGCAGTTTTCACAGATAATTACACAAGGGTGAACATATGATCGGTAACGTGACAAATCAATGCCTGCATAACGCCAAAGATCTGCTACTCTGCATTGGCAAGTTGGTTTACAAAGTTGGTGATTATCAAAGGGCACTAGATGAAATTTATCAAGAGATCGTTGTTGAGAGATATTTGGTCTCACCACAAGTCATTATCATTTAAGCTCAGAAATGACGCAAGCATAGATTATTGAAGGTGTCATAGTTGCCGTATCTAATGGGAAAAACGGAAAACTTCTTGGTTCATGCAAATGTGACTATCCTGTAACTTTTATATCGTAACAGTAAACCGGCCTTTGTTCACTGGTCTCCAATTAGCTCAGATTTGTCAGTCCAGTACTACAATCGGCTGAATACCATCCACGTAATAAGTTACGTTTAGATCATAACATATGTAAGCATCACAATTCGGTTGTTATTGTCAGAGTTAATCAAAAAGTACACTCTGGTAAGTACAAGAGAACTGATCGACTGAAACATTAGTGAAGTATGATGATGATGATGATGATGATGATGATGATGATGATGATGATGATGATGACTGTAGGCGGAACCAATGCAGTACTAGTACACAAGTTCACAGGCACAAGTAGTGGATTTCAGTAGTGGCGGGATTGTTCGGTTTAAATCAGCCGTAACAACAGCACCGATGAAATATAGCCCTTTCTTTTGAGGTGGACTAAATGAAACATCATTTAAAACGTTGAAGATGTAATTAGGTATGATTGAGGGCTTACGGGTGTAAATTACAAGCACAATTCCGATTCCGCTAATCAAAATTCTCAACTGTTCAACTTCTTTACAAACAGGAACTGGATAACACCGATGGCAACTTGTTTTTTCATTTATTTAGAAAATTGAGACATTCATAAAAAGTGTGTCCAACTAAAGATTGCACTATCAGTAGAATGCACTAGTGGAAGGTGTACATTTTGTCAATTTTAGAAGTGGCACACAGATACTCATTATTTTCGGTTTTTTGAGTCGTACTGTGGGTCACATCAACATCTTTTTCACCAAATCTCTAATAATTAAAGGTACGCGAAGAAAATATGTAAATTTATCCCAAACAGACGGGCGTTTAAAGAAAAGCGATTACTTACATGCATAGAATACCACTAGATTTTTGTGAAGTCTCGCATGTCTTGTCTAGTGAATCGGATGTAACCACTTCGACTCCGGTCAAGACAACATAAAAATGTAAGTTGACTGCGTTGTCCGATGTGATTGCGTTTTCCTGTACAGTGTTTAACTAATGTGGTTGCCAAATCAACAGTTACTATATCCTGCACCACTCTTATCCCAATTATTGTTCACAGCATGATTCATGTGCATTTTTATAAAAAAGATAAGACTCTATTTCAAAACGTTTTATTGTTTTTATCAATAAAGTTTTTTAATGCAAATGACTAAAGTTGACCACGAAAACTGAACATAGTTCTGGGTCGTTAAGTAGTGTGGTATGCTCGCTTTGGTGTGTAGATCATTACACAGTACCTTGTATACACACAAGATCACCCAACTGTGCGTTTTAATCACGTCTCCACCGGTCAAGTGTATCACATTAGTTACGATTAATTTCTTGCATATCCTACACTAGTCTGGCACTGGGTTTTCTAGGTGGAAGTAGACGTGTGTGTATATGTTTAATCACACATACTTGCTCATTTGTAGGGTTAAACCCAAAATCTGTCAGGTTTACATATCAGTGAAACTGATGCAACTACTATATGTGAGAAACAGCTGCAGTGGTCCTCTAATTTCGGACTTAGTGGCACTGTCAACAGATGGGCCGGCGAACGGTTTGGATAACCATCGTGGTGGTGTTATTGGGTTGCATTGTGCGTAGATGGAAGGCTGCACAAACCAATATGCCATTCAGAGTGATGGGAACACCATGTGGGACTCTCCTAATGCCAGGATCATTAGTGCGTTGTCTATCAAGCTGATCTGGTTTGAAAACCCATGCACGTCGCATATCCTGTTTGATAAACTAGTTGTTGTTCATGTTGGCACGGCAACCGTGACTGAAACGCACAGACAGTTTGGCTAATGAGGCTCGGTTACGATAGAGTGGCAACAACAACAACAACAACCACACAAACATACACAATTTTCTTGCGCTTATGCTGTTCAATGATTGAGAAAGTCACGTACAAGTGAAGCAATCACTGACTGACATGCAGCCATAGGAGGTGGAGTTGAAAGTAAAGGAAATGGACCTAGAAAGAAAGTATGTGTATGTGTGAAAACATTCGGCTGATTGGTAGGATTTGAGATAAGAAACTATAAACGAGAAATGCTACCATTAAGAACCGAAGCGATTTAAAGAATGAAACGGCTTCTACAATAGGGTAATAAGTTTATTTGAGTTAATTGAGTTTTACTCATCTACGGGTTTGGTACGGTCACGTATCGGTACCCCTTCAAAAATTCTAGAAGGTTTAATTACTGAAAGATATATATGTCGTACCCCACCGAATTTGTTAAGCTGAATCCTGTCCAGCGCAACCCGGATTTACTAGTGACGGACGTGCGGTCGATTATGCGTCGCTCTGACTTACAACACGTAAGCAACCCGAAGTTGACAGTTCCATTTGATCGTCAACTCTATGACTTGACTGTTCTGTCAAACTGATAACCTCAGCTTAGCATGAAAACTGATAACAATTGTCCAAGTAAGGTAGAAATAGCTAAGATATCCGGTTGATTTTGCTATGCATCGAACAGACTTGTATTAAAGATTTTTTTACAATTGCGAGGATGTGTGAATCGGAGTCTGATCGGGTATGTTCTGACTTTGTATTACTTAAGGATCAGCATAAATGTCGCCACAGGTTACATGTTGAAATCCACCAAGAAATTTGTATAGCAGTAAGTTTTGGAACCAACATTATCTTCACAATAGTCATGACGGACGGTCGTGGTTGAGCTTAATTCTACGAATTGACAGTTCAGTTTCTCAAAAGACATGCAAATATTATCTTCTTCAAGCAATTTTCCGAGGTCATTCAGATAACTTTCCCCAAAATCGCTTTGGTTTCACTCAGTAAGTGAAAGCAACAACATCCAAGATAATTTACTACATTTGCATGCTGTATGTTTTAGTTTTCCATCCATTGAACACAGATTTAAACATTATTTGTGATAAGACATCTGTGTCAAGCGCTACTTATCCACGACTTCAATAAACTGTTGGATAGTCGTCTGGTAGAATTGCCCCATCTAAAGCACAAAACCTTGATCCTACAAGTCCCAAACTTCCGACAATCAGTAACACAATTGTTATCGCGTGTTTCAAGCCACCGATATGTTCTGGTCCTTGTTATTGGTCCTATATGAGTTTATTTTCAAGTTGACCATCACTCACATTTGATCGCAGCGTTCGCATTCAAATAGACAATCCAGCCAGCCCCTTCCGAAAAGAAGCACTAGACTCGAGTTTCACTCTCATTAGACCTCGTCAGTAGTGCATATTTTTTCCACGGTCGGGATTTGAACTCCAGCCATTCCAATCATGAGGCAACCGTGTTAACCACCGCGCCATTGACCTCACATTAGGCACGACCGAATTGTCAAATCTGAACGCTTAACCACTCTCGCTTGTGAGCAATGATCAGGTTGCCCGATCGTCTCGAGAGCAGAAACAGTTACTGCCTGTTAACTCCAATCGATAACCCCGCGATCAAATGTGAGTGATGGTCAACTTGAAAATAAACCAAATCCCCGACCACTCGTCAGTAATCTGTATGTTTGCTACAATGCACTCTCAAGCATGCGGTTAGTGTAGACTTATCTAAAAGATGAGCAAAATTCTCTCCACATGTGATGTGGTTCTGCCGTGTTGAGTGCTCTCAAAGCAACAAGTCATTACTGACTTCGTTCTAGCTCTAGAGGTGGATGGACAAACACAGATTCGAAGTCTCAGCCTCCTTGCTAAGTGGTCCCTGACCTCACGTGTGTCGCTCGTGACTGATTAGTGTGCCACTAGTGTAAATCGAAAGTCACTCTCAATTTGCCAAGCTATCTATATACAGCACGCTTTTTACATCTAGTTGGCCGATTGCACTTTTCAAGACCAAACTTTACGATTGGTGCTGAATTGAGAGTTTAGACTGCTTATCACTTGCATCGTTCCAACTGATAAACAGATTGGGCGTAACACACCGTTACGAGCAATTGAAATGGATTTCAATTACAACACTCCTGAGGAAGGCCACCCGAGGTGGTTGAAACGTAGAGTATTACAACTTGCTCGTAACGTTGTGCTATTCCCAATCTGTTTATCGATAACATGTTAAACACGACTACATTTGGTGCGGATATCTTACAACTGATTAATGCATCGTTCGAACTTCTAACCTGCATGAAGATAGCCAGTATAAACTGACAAGCTGAATTGGGGGTGATCCCAACGGGGGCCAGCTACTTGCTTTCAAGAGATACCAAAAGTGTCGTGTTCGGTGGACCAAACAATAAACCAGATTGATCTTCGAACTGCATTATTCTGATGTGTCTCTTCAGTTTACGTGAAGATTAGGGCCTGTCATGTGGGTGGATCATGATCAACAGATTTTGCAGTGCCGCCAAATGATAAGTCCACTGAACTTAGTCCACAATTGTGTATGGCACTCTGGAGTTTGTCGAAATTATGAGTGTATTCTCAACCACAACACTTCTCAGACTGCTTAAATTAAAACTCTTGTTTTCAAAATACTCATTACACTACTACCACTAGAATAACAAATGTGAGTTAACAGAACTCATTTTGATAAAATTTAATTTCGACAATCTATAAAACTCCGAGGATTTTCAGGACAAATTATGTACAGGGACAATCTTGTTCCATGTTCTACGTCCAATGGGGGACTGACGACGCCCGGATTAAGGCAAACCTCTACAGACAGGTCAGTGTTTATAGTTCAGCAATTTCACATCCAACGGGACACTCAGCTGGATTTCAGTGAGACAGATTTTTCACATACTCCGAGACAAGTACACACGGAACGCGACAAACGGAAATGAAAATAGTTGTCAATTTTCTGACATGAAGCGAAGGTCCTTTTCTCATCGCCAAAAACACCCAAGAAAAAGAATTTAAAGAAAATACTGAGTTAAAACGATATGTTTGTTAATGTTTTCCGCAAAAGTGACAATATTTTCCAAGGGGTTTTCTAGCATATCTCAACAGAAACCAGACTCACTAAATGGTCGAACTGGCTACAGTGATTGCCAGCTGAACGTGACCACTGTTGCTCGTGAACGAATGTATACCCAATTTTCTTAGGACTCATGCCTAATCTGATGTCATCTGCTGTTGATGTTAAACGCCCACAAAAATACTAAACGAATAATTTAAAATACGGTTGGCAGACTTTCCAAAACGACTGGTAAACTGTGTGACTCAACCAATCCCACAACGCATTGAATGTTCCCTTAAATACTTCGAATTGATTGCTAGACCCTACAAGATGACCTATGGTACCACTTGAATAAGTTACTAATCTCGACCGATCGTAATATACTATCTTTGTAACTGGAAATTCAGAAAAACTTGATTTCCGCCTGGTAATTGTGATTGTGCTCAAAAAATACCCAAAAAGATTATGGATATTGGTTCAAACAAATGATGAGAAGCAAACCAACTGTTTTCGTTTGTGTACTATCGTTTTACCAGAATTTCTGTTATTTTTGTGTCACACTTTATGTACCAGTTTTTGAAGTGTGGACTAAATTCAACTTATAAAAATGCCTTTTTTAAACACAATGTTAAGAAGGGTGGAAGGGTGAAACGACAGCACTAGTAGAAAAGAACGCCTGTCACTGCCAAGAAAGTTGTAGATTCCCCTATTCTTAACAAAAACTGAATTGTTGTAAGTTCTGTCAACTAAACACATATTGCCTAATCAGTTAGTATATTGCTTGTTGTTGCTTACAAAGCTCCTTGGTGAATTCAGCTAGCAATGGCTGACGTTTCATCATCGTTGTGTATAGCCCAAATGGTTAGTTTGCTGGATTTCTGGTTCAGTAAAAGAACAGACGATTGTACAACCAGTAGGCAGACGATACATCTACGGAGAAATGGAACTGGCTTGTCTCCTTGGTACAACTTGAAAAAGTGGCTGTCGCTTAGTTTTCATGAAAATTCGTACATTCTGACTGTTCGTTACTGGAAGGCGAAAGTCAATATGGTGTAGATGTCTGTACCTTATGGGCAACAGTTAGTGTAGAAATTAATCCTTAAGACCGTCCATATAGACAAGCTCGTTTGTTTTTGGCAGTGGGTTCCGCGCGACTTAAACTGAGGTACGCAACTGGAAAGCAATTTGCGAAACGGGTCATTAAGACGTAAAAGCATGTAACGAAACTTGTGAGTTATTTGCTGACGGCGGGTTGCGGAGACTGTAACCCTCCTTTAGGCCACTCCATTTCTCTTACGGTGAGACGCCAGTTCAGTCAACCAGGAACCAGACTGTGCAGGTGTGGACTAATTGTCTCAGTTATTTCTAGCTACTCTTTATTGGTGGCATGGCCCCTAAATTTAGTTTTATCTAACACTCAATAGCGCTAATGAAAAGAAGGGAGAAACTCGATAACAAGATGTCACATGCTAAAATTATTGGAGGTTGCTGCCGTTCGAAAGACCCTAAACTGAGAGTAGAAATGAGAGATGCATGTGTTTGTGTGAAACTGGTAGACAAGGGAACTTGCTCTGCATGACTGGCAGTGGATGGTGAGAAGTTCCACGAACTCAGAAATAGTGTGTTCTGCTGTTGTGTTTTCATACGTTGTGTATCGGTTACTGAGAGTAAACAACCTCACGACCGTACGACATCTGTGATCACTGCGAATACATATTCTGTCGTGAGTAGACATATTTCAGCTTATAAACTTCAACCATGTTGGTAGGTTCGTCTCAGATAGTTTGTCTGCAAATGTGAGAGTTGAATTTATGAGTTAGAAACAAGTGTAACTTACTGACATTTCTCCGCACTTTTGTTCCCGAGACTGAGTACACTGGAAGACATTTTTGGGATAGCCCGTTTCGACCTCCAACATGTGTGTTAATTGATCGGCCATTCGTAGTTTGAAGATATCCGGCATAATGCTACTCTGAATCTTAAGCATGAAAAATTTTAATCGGCACAATACAGTTTAGATATGCAAATTTATTACAGTGATTAACTGTTTTTCCGGGATATAAATTGAGTCGTAAACAAGCTGCTTTAAAATGTTCGGACAAATTGGCTGTTAGGTGTAGGCGGGGACATATGCCCATTTGGTATATGAATCACTGTGCCTGTGTAAACATTTCAAGCTTGTTGCCGGGGCTGGGATTTTCCCGTGTTAAGAAATTGTCACAAGAGGGTCTGGCCACTTGATATTTTGGAGTGACACAACGACCACCAAGCCAACAGCCATACACCAGACCAGTAGTGATACATTTTAGCATAGTAAACAGAATGTGCACTTTACGTGAATTGGACTGAGACATCTGTCATTATTTCTATGGCGTGTTTCTGATTCGGTTTGGCCTCTGGTGGTATTTGAGGCACCCGAGAGGTACTTAAACGGAGACATGCAAATTCTGGGGGGGGGTCTGGGCACGGACAAGCTGTGCGAATTTCCCCCCACACAATATCCGGGGTTGTTTGTTTTAAATTTGATCGCTTCGAGGCGTTGTTTGCAAAGCCACACATGTGTTCGGACAGGTTAGTAACAGGAAGTAGGTTAACTGGTACACTCGCCAGCAACTCATAAGACACAAAATATGATCTTTGTATTATTGCATTGTGTACATAAAGAAGAACGTAAACGGTATATTCTTGTGAGCTCTCCTTAATACTGCACGAGACAGCATGCTACTCAGTCAAACTAGAAGAGTTGGTTTCACACGATAATGTATGTGTATAAGGGAATTCAATATGGGGACTTGATATAAATTGGCAAAATAGTTTGACAGTAAAATAATCAGAAATACCTCCATGAGTGTGAAACCTTCAATTGGAATAAATACGTGTTTTCTGTAGGGTTCAGATCCTTTGGAGTATCATTTAACTCAATGTGTTCTTGTTGCAAGGCAGACGACGGCTCGACTGGAACATAAATAAGACAGATGGTGGTTTGAACGTGAACGCTTGAACCGATTTACTTCTGCTTACAGGGCTCGATGACTTACTTTTCTTTGGAATTTGACTCAAGATGAAGAGTGACTGAGCACAGGTAGCGGAAGAAAGCATGAGGAAATCGAATTGTGTGAAGCAATTAGACAGGGTTGACGTTGTGCAAGATCAGCAGCGTCAACCATACTCAATGTGACCGATTGATCTAAAAGTTTTAATTTCTCGTTGGCTAGAAAACTATCAATGCTGAATGTTTTGTTGGCGGTGGGACAGGTGTGTATAAATGGGGAAGGACTTTGTGGTCTCATAAGGCTTACTCCAAAACCCACTCCCAGTATGCGGTCTTGCAGTTATGTGTACGGATCAGTCAGACATGGGGTAGTTATTACACTTGAACAATGACGAACGTGAACGAAATCTTCTAATGATCCACGCACAAGTGTATCGAATTTCTGAACCACAATCATGTGAAAATCCGACCAAACCAAATCCCCTAAATATTCACCCGTCTGCATTCAACATCCTCTGTTTCTGGGCGTTAATTGGACCTTGACCTAGACGATTTTGTTTTGTCACGTCAATTCGATGGTTGTGCGAATAGCCAGTTGTCGGTCATTGTCCCTTACTTGAGTGGAACTCGGCTCATCTCCATTGTTTTGAACCTACTGACTGCTCGGTAGAGCTCTTTTGGGTATGAATTCCGTATTATGTGATTATAGTTCATATTTAGCCCGTTCAGCAGCAAATTGTAACCCATTCCCCGGAAACGGTCTGTCGATCGAAACTGTTGAGGTTTTCTAAATATTCAGTTTGATAATTTGTTCAATAGTACCATGGCATTACGATCTAATCTTGTTTTGAATATTTGATATCATTGGTTTATCGCTACGCGTTGCTCAACGTCTTCGTGGAAGATCGTACAACAGGTATCGAAATAATAGACACACTCATAATCTGTAAACTAAACATCCGAGGTTGATATCAATGAGTGAATGCTGTAAAACGAAGACAGAGCAGTCAGAGGTACAGGTGAACTCACTCCACACAAACCACATGTATTAACATATATCTAACAGCAGGTTGAGTATGATTAGCAAAATGGTAGCTGAACCGCAAGTTAATGCAAAACCATAGCCAAAAGCTTTCTTGCTGCTCATGCTGCCACCCCTCCTTGATCTCAGCTGCTACACAAAAAACTTAACCAAGTAACCAAAATAAACACGATAACGAACCCGACCAAACAAAACCCACGTATATTTTCTTGTCATAGACTACACGAACCAGTGGGTCACCGGGAAGTCAATGTGATCAACCAATTCTTCGAATCTATTTACTCCCTATAGTTATTTCTTCATATCACCGTCTACACCAGTACGCTACAACATTTGTTGAGAGTGCTTAGCGTGACAGCCAACGGCAAACGAAAATCGCAATATTACAGATTTGCCAGTGTAACCAGTCGAGCACCAGGCAACTGTTAATGTCACAAAGTCCGTTAATGATATCCTATTTGAAGATGTAAGGTAAATTCATTCTAAAGAGTCCAACAAAATTGCACGGTACACGAAGATCGATCCGTCCATAAAACCAGTCCTCATATATCCGAAAAGGTTAATAACTAAACAAGAAGCTATCAACATGGGTATTACCAGTCGGACGATTGCGTCCATTTATAAGAACAAACCGTTGAAAGTGGTCGGTTCAGGTTGAGTGTTGTATATCACATGCGCTTCTAACATCTGGGCGGCTTGCTGTTGTTTTTCGAATGGCAAATTTATGCATCCGGCTTGACACTGGCGTGCATCGCTCATTACTCACCCTTGGACCGGCCTGGACAAATTTTTCACGCAAAATTAGAAAATACGACCTCACTGAATGGGACCCACCACATGCGGTCAACCGGATGACAGCCCTGAAAATAGATTCGTTTTCGGTATGTACAATAAGCTTAGCCAGCTGTTGCCGTTTTCAGTCACGTAGGGTTTCAGTTAACATTGCTACCACTGATGTTCATAAGCCGCCTTCCTGATGATTTTAGTTCAGATTAGATAGGTGTGCGGTGGTGAACAGCAACCGTTGAACAGTTGGAACGAAGCTGCAGTGTGTAATTATCGTATCATAAGACCGGCCTCTTACTCCACAAGAATGGCCCACAGTAAAAATAACAGGAACCGAACGTCTTCTATCAACGCTACACACGTATTCTTCCGTGCGTGTAACCGTGCCTTAACTCGTGTATTCACGCAACAGGTGTATCGTACAGTATTAATAATGACAGACTGAGTTTGTTCGCCAAGTCAGTACATGTGACTGGATGCGACGGGAGGATGCAGAACAAATTGAATGCTAGAAGTAAAACGAAACCGGATTCTAGGTGTGTAAACTAGACCAAAGCACAGCGTATTTGTCATCACAATCAAGCACTATACAAATCCTATTCAACTTCGAAGTGAACATTCAATGAACCAATTCCGCGAAACGACAGTCATTGAACCAGGCCACATCTCGCACAGACTGACTGAGCTGTAGTTCACGAACGACAAACAAGCCGTGTCAACTCAACCGCCACATCCACAAAAGTAAATCAAGCGAAATTACACCGACATTTTCACAAATTCCGATAGCCGAGTGAGCCGTATATATATATATATATATAATGATGAAGCTCCCACCATACATTAGACACCATTCGCACAGCAATGTCAACGTTCGCTTGCGCAGTGTGTAGGACATCGTCGTAGGAGGTTGTGGGCTACGTGACAATAAGCAATATTCAAACACTTGCTTTGTGCATTCCCACAATCTCAATCTCATGTACCATTTGTCTCGGCATGATCTGCTCGTTTCTCAATCCCATTGTTCACGGGACAGCGATGAACACTTGCATTCGTAACATGCTGACGAGTAAGAATCCTAAAACTGCACCTGCCTCACCGATCAGCCGTTCTAGTGTGTCAATCTTGTCTCCTTCTGTACCACTACCAGCGGAACCGATTTGATGAGACATTCAGATGACTCACCTCCACACAAACAGCCCCATTCAGCAGTTACGTCTTCAACAAGTAAGCGTCAGTGTTCAGCAATAAAATGGATCAGATGTGGGTTGTATTATGCCAGAGTATGAAGGTGTGTGGTTGTAGTGAAAGCTTAGGGAAGTCCGTTCGAAAAATGTGAAGTCTCATTCTCTGTGAGACCGCTCTGGTGGCCCTTGATCCTGTTGCCAATACATCACTGCCGCAAGCCCTTTCGATCTTATTGTAGCGAGAAGGCGTTCAATAAAGCACGATTTTTATTGTCCAAATCGCCAGTCACATGCAACGCGCGCTCTCCCGTTTATAAGTCATAATTCCAACCCGCAATACCCCC
>QNGE01000079.1:216645-227907 GCA_008508345.1 Paragonimus westermani | reverse complement strand
AGGCCAATACCAAACATGCAAGAGAATTTCTCGAAGCCTGGTATTCATCAACCGGTTCAATAAACAAACACATCGAGCTAGACAAAATCTACGAGCCAATGCGAATCAAGGATTTGAGGAGACGTGAACGCCATCGAGCCCAACTACCGGTAAACCCAAACAGAGCAACTTGAACTGATAAGACAAAAAAGTCAACCAATGGTGGGTCGGACCAGAGGTCAAATACGACGGAAAGCGACCAACCAGAATCCAGGCTAGTAGGTCAACTGACTATCCTATATAAGAGCAGGCATCGATCAATCTTCACATTTAAAATATACGCCGAAACACTTACGCACTGATGATGTCACCTCGCCTGGTGATGAAACGTTTGCAACCTAAATGCCAAGCTCGGCGAACATATCAATACCAAAACAACAATTCCATCTCACATCCAATTCCAACAGCCTCGAAGTGCATGCTGAATATATTACGTACATACAGTTGTCTACACGATCCAACCCTCACCCTGAAAAGGAACGTGTCGACGATCATTGTGGTGCAACTGTCCACTAAAATGAGGATGAGCTGGATAGCATTCTCCAACCCGAAATTTCCAACCATTTCAAGACACTCATCGACCACAGGTCACAGCGTCAATATCGCATCCTCGTTTGAGTTCCTGATTGACGCACATAACCCACAATTTCTCAAGTACGTCGAGCCATCTGTCCGTCACATTACAACTCGGAAATATATAGTGTGCACACATGAGTGGGTTGTGCAAAATATGTCCATCGTATTTTACAGCTTCCAATCCATACACATCCTAGTGAGTCTGATAAGGTCATCCACAATTGCTTGCAATGCGACGGCTAGATGAGAATGGAATAAGACGTAGACCAAGGTTTGCAACTACCACGTGTGATACATTCCGGCTTCTAATGGTGCATAACCAGGTTACGATCCCAAGCTATAAATTCCAGACTACCTTGACTGCCACGAATTGACAACCACGACAGCCTTCAGAGCTCGCTGACGCGCGCACACGACGGTGCAATTTCTGTCGAAATGCAAATGCTTAACCAGATTCCACAGCCTCTGCAAAACTGACCAGTTTGTTTCGAAGTGGATTAGTCTGTTCGATAGCCTGTTGAAAATTATCAGCACGATGTCTCCCACTTATCACAGTTATGTGCTGAGTTGGTTGAATTTCAGTGGAGTGGTCGGTCCTAGCAACGTCAAACCAGTTGTTTACACAGCTCCTTCATCATGCCGACCTTTCAACATCCACGCAATCATCCCGCGTTTACACCGCACTAGTTAGACTGCCTCATCATCACCGTGCCCAGAATGGAATGTTTGCAATCCTATCTCTCGTCACGTGGTCGCCCTCACCATCCGTCGTCGGCCATCCCGAAGAGATTGACCCCTACCCTCGTCCTCAAACCACGCATTTGGACCTGAACTCATGGTCTCACCAGTGGTGTTCCACAGGCTCTTTCGTCGATAAACGCATCGATCCATCTTACAACTAACGACCTTCCACACAATACCATCACGCAATCAACAGACAGTGTCCGAGACGTTTGCCGACAAGTTGTCTGCTACGATCGTACCAGCATAGAAGGTGTGCCGTCATATATACCTGACTGGTTTAGCGCGACAGACAGTAGATCGGTTTGTTTTTCCGATGTGCTGCACCGGGTTGACTCAAGTGTAGCTCGTGGATATTCTTCTCAGCCAAACAAGTGAAGCGTGAATAGACAGTTCCCACCCTACATGTTCGAGAGGGTTACCGACATTGACGAGAATGCAAACTATGTCCGCATTCCAGATCTCACTCCAACCCTCACCACTGAGGACTTGCAGGGCATCTCATAGTTTGTGATACTTCCGTGTTCAACATCCTCAAAACTGCACTATGCCGCTACCTGTTTCGTCCCCTGTGGTCTGTAGACCTGAACGAAATGTTCTGTCTCCGGTACGTCCACACAGGTTGAGTATTGTGAGTAGTAATTGCATGTTATTAGCCAGAACTGAAAGAATCGCGGTTGTTGATGAGCGGATGATCCGGAATGCCAAAAATTTTGTTCCACAGTTCACTGGGATCTTCAGTATCGGTTGCGTTGTTTGTGTATCGAGTACAACATATCACGAGGACAAACTGCTTTCAATCCTTGCATGCATTCAACCACTAAAACCTTTTGTGTGTATCGTGTAAACAAACAACCGTAAGCAACTGTTTAAATGTTCCACGAGGTGTTTGCTAGTGTCCGTTACGTAGCTTCAAGAACTATGTTGACAAATCATTGGTGTATTTATGTATGCGGCTAATCACACATGTCGTTTGACACTAAACAATGTTACACTGAAGTCCCTCTATTCACCACTACCTGGAAAACTTACTCGATATTGGCATGACTCGCCCGCATCTGAGCAAATATAAACAAGCTGTTCTATTCAACCAGCTTGGACCAACCATTGGAAGAGAACGTTTGTGATGGTGTGCGAATTCACAAAAGTACATAGAATAACACGGGTTTATTAATGCGTTAACTATTGGCATTATGCAAGCATACGTTTCTTCCACATTGCGGCAATCCCCGTGAACGAACCACCTGACAACTAACATGCATTCATTCAAACGTCTAAGATCGCACTCTGCATTACTGTATTATCGCCTCAGGTCTAACTTGACTTGAATTTGTTGTAGTGAACTTCCGGACTGATGAAAGACAAGGTTTCAGTGACAAGAACTTAATAAGTTTTATGACTGTTGACAAAGAACCGGAGTCGTCTGTCTATTCTGATATTCCATCTAGTGTGCTACATTGTAATCTTCCGTATCGATCACGTTCGCACTTAATCAAAGACTGTTGTCCATTTTCCGGTGAAAACAACGAAAAAAATCGATTCACCAACAACTCTAGAGTAGATTAAAGAAAAGGTGTAAAAAAAAGTTTATTTTTGTGTGAATGCGTTTACTTGGTTGGTGAAAGAAACAGTAATCATTTGTTGAGCAGAGCTCACCCGCTTGTTATCCTTGTGTTTGTCCCGTTGCACCCTAATCCTTGGATAACACTGTTTATTCTCGGGGAAAATATATAACCGTTTAACGAGTATGGACTGCAGTACGCTGTGTTGTATTATGCTAAATGTTATTTCTGATGCACGGAGAAGTGACACGGGTTGGCGGCTTAGAGCTGAGAACTTAAGAGGATGAAAGATCAGTCACACGCACTGCCTGTGTGTGATGATATAAGCTTGTGTATGATGTTAACGGCATTAAACTTTCTTTACTATTGTCGATGGTAATGATTTTCGCAGCTTTAAATTCTCTTGTAACCCAGCTACCGTGCGATTCATCCACTCTGTTTTAATTACCGAATATAGGTCCAATCAAAAAACCCCTAAAAATTTTTTGCAGGCACAGAACACTAGCCCCTGAAATCCTTCATCTTATCGGCTGCTGAGCATCCCCAACACTACGCACTGCCTTCCGGGATTCATATTTACTACGTGGACACTGGTTCCGAAACAAAGAAAACCTGCTTTTTAGAACACGGTATGAACCTACACCTATGCCCAAAGATCACTATTATAAAATGATGAGAGCACGCTTACGCCTACTCGAGATTGTGTTTAATTAGTGTTTAATTGGCTGACGGTTATTGTAATTCGTATGTGGAAAAATTGGACCTCATGACTCTCAACGGCCAGCAAGCTTGAAATAGGCCGAAAAAGACTTAGTCTTAGTATTGCAACCTGTGACCTTTGCTTACTCTTGGGGCAATGTATTCTCTTCCCCCTAGAAAGGTAATGAACGAGAAGATTACCAGTTGTAATGAACTGAAATGTGGTATATTCACATTATTCCATCTACAGACTAAGTTGTTGTCTGCAAATTTCACATTCGCTGATGACAAATTACTTGCCCTATTAAGTGAAAAATACAAAAACTAAATTATACTTGACGTTCTTTTCCCGACTAAACGATTCACACGCCATAACCGCTCTTTCATTTGAAGTTTAAAGTGTAAATTCGGCTCCCTGTATTAAGTTGCAACAAAACTGCAGTTCATTCCAGAATGAACAGTATTTTTTAGTGGGCAGTCCCATATTTTCGACAACCTACAGTACTTGTAGTATGGGCGAGAAGAAGAGAGATCTGATTAAGCAGGTAGCAAAGTCGAATATCTTCACATAAAACAATCTGTGGAGTCAACAAAAATTCCCGCGGACTTGACAGGTAGCTGCTCGTGACCACCATCATCAACCAGAAAGTCTGATCAGGTAAAGGTGTACCATTCGTCTCAAGTACACCTCTAGCTCTGCAGTTCGTTTGCGCTTCTGATGATTTTTTGGAAGCGTTCATTCATTCACACCCACAGCTGTGTAGCTGCTAAGGGTGGGTTTACTCGGGTCGTTGATAAACAACCGGATGGTTGGCTAAACTTTGCCCTGATAAACCAACTTGATGCAATATTTCAGGCGAAGCTCGGCACTTGTACAACTTCTTTCCAGGCTACATTTTTCAGCAGAGCTTAACGAAAAAACTACTGTTTGTGTGAGAGACAATACTGATGTGATCCCTTCCAAGTTAGTTTGCAGAGTGACACAAATTCTTTTAAGCATGTACAAACCCACAAATTTCGCTGGTCGGTGGTCGTGATGAACTGGTAATGGTATGTGAGATCCGTCATGTAGGATTGTTCAAGAGTTATTGCAAAAATTCTAGACTCAATCAGGCCAGAACTAATCTTTGAAGACACTTTACTGGACTAAAGATACGTCCGGGCTCACCACTTAACAAGACTCTAATTTATACAAATAAACGTTTTGTACTGAAGCTTCATTAAACAATACATGCTGCCAATCCCTACGTTGATCATCCCTAGGCCACCTAAGGCCTGGTAAGTGCTCTCTGTGGATCCACTACTTCTGTTCGTTCTCCTTGTACAGTGCGACAATTCTGAAGCCTAATACCTTCTTGTCAACATGTCACCTCGTTCCTATGATATATTCTTCAAATAATGGATGCATGGCAGTGCCGTCATTTGAGTATGCGATTAAACCGCACTGAAGACCAGTAAATTTTCCAGAAGGTCGACAAGTCCTTTGTGTGAGGAATCTTAAACTGCACGCTAAATGTAGCACCCCTGCGACTGAGATGTTTTCATTCACAGAAGCTTCAGCGGTTTCGTGCCATTCTGGTTCTTTGCTATCCACAGAGAACAGATAGCACTATCTAAGAGATGAGAAATGAAACAGAAAGGACGACCAAAAGAGTTGCAGAAGTATGCCACTCGCAAAGGCCTATCAACATCCGATTTATCATCTCATTAGCCGGTTTTCTAACTGCAAACACCGGAACATTGGCAGTCAACCAGCTGACTAGAACAGGTTATAGAGTCCAGGAAGGGCTCAGCTTTAAAAACAATTGTTTCTTGATAAGATTGACTGCAGCCGTTAAAGTTTCAAACAAGAACATCGAACTCGAAAAACGTAAAAGATTCTAAATGCACACATTGCATCGACAGCGTGACCAGTGATCAGGATGTATATAGCGACTGTGAAACTGACTGCTCACGCGTTTCAGTAATATTTTCGTCTTCAGGCAACACGGACTCTTGCACCCATGTCTCTACACGATGGAAATCAAATGTCTATTGGTTCTGTCTGTGTAACTCTCCGCAGTTACCACCAACCCCCCAGAGATTACTAAACATCCTGTGAGGTAACACCGATAAGCTGATCTCCATCAATTGAAGGCACCGGCATCAACTCAGTCCAACCAGGTACACAGAGTTCAGCTGTATTAACTGTCTGTTGAATCGAGTTTGTCAATCATCATTTTTGCGGAGGAATCGTGTGATCACAATCAAAACCAGCCCTAGGTGAACCCTGTTTTCCAAACAGTGATGAGCTGTTGAGATAGTGTTTTCTGTATAATCTGCTGTATGCGAACATTTTGGTGCAAAATTTTGATTGTAGAAGAAAAGTGATCAAGTCTGATTCCTCCACGAGTCCGTCTTGTGTACAGATTGGTCTAGCAGATGCGAACAACACTAGATTTCGGTTGATTCTGACTGGTGTAAAACTGCTGATGTTTGTGTCTTAACAGCACCCTGCGAATTTCCCACAGACCTCTATTCTCACCGCGTCATTTTCTTCGCGATTTGTGAGTATATCAGGAAGTGGCAGGCACTTACTGATCTCATATTCGCACGCAGCCTTTAGGTCAGGTTGACAACTAATTACTCTTTGAACCAGGTTATTTCTCACCTATTCATATCTAGTAAATCCTTGGTTAAGCCACAACGAGTTAAAAACCAAAGAGTTATCTCCGAGAGGGTCGAAACGTTGCGAAACCGATAACTCTTTGGTTTTTAGCTCGTTGTGGCTTAACCAAGGATTTACTTGATAATGAACGTCAGCACAACGCACAATATATTTTTGCATATCCGTTCTGTATACGGTTCGGATGTACTAACTACTCATATCTACCTAATAATAATGTGTTGTTGACATAACACTTGTAGCGTGACGAGCTTACAATCTCCGTAAGCAACTGTTGCTCACTTCTCAGCATGAAGAGTCGCTAACATGAAACCTACTGGACTTCCCATGGATATACCAGTTTATTTATGGACAAGACTGCTCGAGTAACCGAAAACCGACATTATCAATGCAGAACAACAAATTTCCCCTGGAGTGGCAATCCGCTGTGGTTCACCGAGCTCGCATATATGCCCATTCGTTTTGTCCAGCTGGACATTTGTTCACAGCACTCATCAGTTCACTCGTAAGGTTGATTCTACCTGAATCACTGATCAGTTCAAAAGAATCTTTACTGAAATGCACGTGAAGCTTTTCCATTAGTTGAGTTGGAATAACGACTAAACAGAATGTCAACCTATAGCATGGAAGTTGATCGATTAAAAAAATAACCTCACCAGTATTTGTGGATTGTACGTCTTCGGCAAGCCACAGAGTTGGGGAGAACAGCAACCCACCGTGTTTAAGAGATGTATACTTCACCGCATCAATAGTTCACGATTGCAAAAGCAGTTACAAATGTCCCATGCGGCTTTTCTCATGGATGCTCATGTCTACTCTCCGTCCATTTGCTGGAACTTCGTTTCGTCATCCAACACTGACAAATTCTAAGCAAACTCAGCTTTGTCGGAAATTAGAAACACAGGGCTCTTATACGACTTAAGTAATACTATATTTCTTGGCAAATTTGCTCAATGATTGCAGATGTTGCTTCAAAATTGCAAACTGGTTGTTGATAGCATTCAACACAATTCTAAACGTTGTGTCAGGGTATCTAATTTGCTAACGTTGTTTGGTCGAGTATCAAACGTGATGATGAGGATTATCAAACTGAGTTTCAGCATAAATGGAATTAAGCTTACATGATGGTATTTTATCATTAACACATATGGATAACGCTTTCATCTACACCGAATTCAATTGTGTTGTATAACAATGCAATGCTCACTTGCTGAGGTCATTTAGAATAAGCTGTTTAACAAGTGTGGTACTTGACTGCCGTAATGCCCAAAAAAGCTCTGTATCAAAATTACCTTCAGAAGAAACATCCGTTTGACTAGCACTACACTAACACATGTTTACGTCACAGCAAAATTTGACTTGCTCCCGAAAACAAATATGCTAACTCAACCCCAATTAGATCGCTCATTTCTGGATTTCCTACTAATAATTCGTTCTGTCTTTCCCGTTAGTAACGGAAACGTGTAAATCGACAGAACATAACAATGGGAAGCCAAGCCGCACAGATATTTTCGTTGGTTTCCAATTAATTGACCACTAGAAAGGACCACAAACTGTTAACAAAATACACTAGTTGCCAAATTGACAAGATTCCATTTATGAGGACTGAGAACAACTGAAGACAAAAAAATTACCCAGGCACGGTTAAAGCAAACTCATCATAAGCTATCAAATATGAGTTTTATTTCGCACCTGAACGTATCCCTTTTGTCAATGCTATAAGTGATCGATATTCATTGACAACAAACAGAGGAACAAGTTGCTATAACTAAGAGGTATTGTTAAAAATGTGGAACATCAGATTTAATAACAGTCATTGTATTGTAGTAGTTGCCCTCCATATTACAACGTGTTTATGTGAATTTTTAACTAACACTGAGGGCGGAAATGCGGTTCCAGGCTAGAAGTGTAGTGTATTGTAGGGGAGGATGGCTTGTTCCAATTGACCAATATGGGTTTTGTACATGACGACCGGTACTTGTATCAAGTCAAACTCAACAGAATGGTGTTCCACAAATTGTTAGGATGTTTCGGAAGCGTGAAATGCAGCCGAATGAAAACCGAAGCTATTTCTTTCCCGACTGTACCTAGAGCTAAATGAATCATGTCCACCTCTTATCCCTGATATATGATTCACATGTATCAACCTCAATAGCCTTCACTGATAGCATATGTTGTTGGAATGATTTCTGAGATCACTTTTTGAATCCAGTGATTATGATACCGATCCGGTTCTGGTCTCGTACGCTTTTTTCTTCGGCATAAAAGTGGTATCTTCTAGATCTGTTAATACGTTTGTTCGCTATACAGTCTAGTTGTTCAAGGTTGAACGGGGGGATGTTGCGTTGTTCACACGCCTTTTTCTTGTCTCCATCTCGACTAAATAAAAATCATTGGTAAATACTGGTCTTAACTCCTAATCTGTTTCTGTCAGGGAAAAAGTCTCTCATTAAGTGCAAAACAATTCTGTTATAGCCACCGCGGCGAATACCATTGGATTATCCTGTTAGTTCTGAACAAAGCTCAGCGATCTTTCGATAAAGTATCACTGGACACAACTTACGCGCAAACACACAATAGTGACTAGATCAACTCCAGTGAATGAGCAATCCCACTTTGTCGAGTTTTGTCAGATGGCGAATGAAAAAGTATCTTTCACATTCACTTTCAAAATGGTCATTCAAGTATTGGGTGTAACATGAACAGGACAGTTACTGTGTCTCCCGTCGAGACGACCGGACAACCTGATCATTGCTCACAAGCGAGAGTGGCTGAGCGTTCAGATTTGATCGTTCGGTCGTGCCTAATGTGAGGTCAATGGGGGCGCAGTGGTCAACACGGTTGCCTCATGATTGGAATGGCCGGAGTTCAAATCCCGGCCGTGGCAAGGATATGCACTACTGATGAGCTCTAATGAGAGTGAAACTCGAGTCTAATGCTTCTTTTCGAAAGGGGCTGGCTGGATTGTCTATCTGAATGCGAACGCTGGGATCAAATGTAAGTGACAGTCAACTTGAGAATATATCAGGAAACGGAGAAATTTTCACAAGGCAGTTAGACATACCAGCTCTTGAAAAGATGAGGACATGATGAATTAAGTTAGAGGATACGAAATCTTGCTGGAACGATGAATGGGACTGTAGAACTCCATATTCGAAGCGATGTCCACAAATTTCCATGTAATGTAACTGATCTAGTCTTTTCTCTATCACTATCTCCTCACTGGTATTTACTCAGTAAACACGTGGAGGCCGTTTACACTTGTTTTCTTCACATTATATATAGGTAACACAACTCACCAGTATTCATGCGTCTCAATGACTGCTATCAGTAAGTTACCTGAACTCTGTTCGGACATGAAGAATCCCGGTGAGTTAGTGAGATGGCAGAACCGTTTAATTATCAGATGTGTATGACCTCCGATGTCTGCTTCCAACCGGCAAAATTCACGGCAGTATTCTACTGGTTAGTCGTTATTTGGGAAAGCCACATGCATTGTGATATAACAGATTACCAAAAATATCCAGTTAAACCATGAACTAAAAAATGGTATCCGTTTTCCGGCAGTGTTGTGTCAGTTAAATTTTGCTGTCCGTCTTCCGCACGGATTTCCGGATTTGGAGAGAGGTGTATAATGTTTTCAGTCGTAGTGAAAGTAACAACAATTAGTATGAATGGGTAGATTTTGGAACGGCGTACAAAGTGCCCAGTTGGTTAGTCATCACGAACGAGCTTTGCGCATGACTGTGAATCAAACCAAGTTGGTGTTAGCCATTAGTAGACTCAACCGACCTTTACAATGTGTTGTGTGTCCCATCTTGCAGCTGCCGTTTACCACGGTATGTGGTAATAATTTTCGAACAACAGTCAACGGTTCCACTGATGATCAAGCAAAACAGTTCAGACACAGAATAGTCGCAATCACATTATCGGCGCACGCAATGAGGGTAATCAACTTTATCGCTCCCACTGATAGAAAATTATCTGATACTGACTGACCCGTATGGTTGGTCGGAAAATATAACGACCGATCTGACCCATGCTACTCCACGAGGAGTGTGGATAACGCGTCCCCAGCTTGGATTATAAAACAACACCGATTATCCATCCCGATCTAAGTAAGTTAATGACTTGTTTATATCAGTGAACTTAAATGTCACAATCTCAAGAAAGTTTGACTTTTAAAACCGACATTGTTATTCGTAGCAAATGGGAAAGGAAACTAAGACAACCTTTTGTCAGGTCCGACTTTTGGCAGCGTTTAGACAGGCACAAGCTTGTCTGGTATCTGGGTGTTGGATTGTTGTTTTCCCTCAACCCGACAAATTTGTACACTGTCCTACATCCACACACACTCCTGTTTTCAACAAATTTGTCATGTAAAATTATTGAGTAATGCCTCACAATTCGAGACCCACCGCATGCTTTGGCCGGATGACAGCACTGAAAATACTGTTTCAAACTGTCTAAACGATCCGTTCGCCAACTGTCCATGCTGTCTCCGCCGAACAAACCGCGTAAAGTGTTCTGGTTATTGTTATTTCTGTCTGTTTGGTGCATGTAATGTACAAAGTTGGGGTGCCAATGTCTTAGTAAAGGTCACGTGAAAGGAGAAAACATTGGCTAATGGAACTTATATCGTTTTTTCTCAGACGAGAGATGTTTGTGTACCCACACTTGCACAGACGGAACCTGAGAAGGAAATTTTGTTTTCCATGTATTCAGAAGCAATCCACAGATACATAAATAGCACTATGTTATTGTCAGTGTATAGGGTCACCAAACGTCAATAAAAGCAGTTCAGGTTTATCCAACATGTCAAGAGAGTTGATCAAACCAGGCTGACAGGATGCTCCCGACACAAACACCGCCGTCCCACAATTGTCGTCAATAAAAACAGAAAGATGGTCAACATGAAAAACCAAATCCCCGACTACTCATCAGTAATCTAAAATATCGCCTTGCAGGTTTAATGAGTTC
>QNGE01000079.1:179374-215670 GCA_008508345.1 Paragonimus westermani | reverse complement strand
GTATTCCAACATCGTGTTGAGATGTTCCTCAAAATGTTGGAAAAACCACGCCTCCGATCTGGCCGTCTGTTGTATTTCGCCTGTCCTGCCTCGCCCGTTGGTCCGATCCAGTCGAGCGATGACTCATCCGGTAGCGCACGTTGTCCTTGATCCGATCGCGGCAGGTTTTCGAACGTATCTTCACCGCGTTGAGGTATCCGGCCGAGCGTTCGAAAACTCGCACCTCCGACCTGACAATCCACCACATTATGAGAACAGTTTGGGATCCGTGTTTTTCGCACAAACGTGTGCGTTGAAAAGTCATTACTACCCAGGTCACCCCAATCCTGAACATATACCAATCAAAGATCGTTATGCAATCCAGGACAGACAATGGCTGCGCTAAACATGTTCAACCCATGGGCAATGAACGAGCTGATAGTACATTTCTAACTTACTCTCCAGAATTAGGTCTGAGTCATTAAGGAATTGAATTAGCGTGACAAATGATGAGTGCCCGAGTACACTGCCCCCTTCCCACAGAGATTGCAAAACACACATTGTTCCAGATTGTAGTACACATTGTTTGCGTCTTCAAAATCTTGAGCTCACACGACACTAGAAACAATCGACCGAGTGTCAGCGCGCTTGTGTCATTCATTGTGCTATCGAGTAGGATGTGGGGAAAATGTGAACAGGTCAATCATTTGGTTCCCGACATCGAGAACGTTGAGTTCAAATATGAGAAGCTGATTGTCTTGCTCATCCAACATTGATAATGCCAACCTTCCGAATGGAAGGGAACCGCTAACTGCAACCGAAATAACAGTTTCGCAACAATCCTCCAATGTGGATTGCAAGGTTGACGTTCATTGGTAGTCCCACTGATAATCGGTGACTGACAAGAGCCACGAGGTGCCCAATTCGTTAGTATCGTCAGTTGGTGTGAACGTATCTACTAACACCCCATTACTCACAATTAGTGTGGCACATCTGATAAGTTAGAAAGGAGACAACTGAGAGAACGCTGAATTCCGATTGAATTCGAACCAGCCCCAGAAACAGTCGAAACCCAGGCTCTTCGCAACTGGGTCTCTCCCAAAATATCTCATTTCCAAAATTACAAAGTGGTTGTCATGTACACGTTTGACAGAGAGAGATTTGATCATATTCCACAAAAATTGCTACTCCGGTGGAGTTGAGAAAGGTAGGCTTCATCTACGTAAGAGATGTCATTCCAATGAGTGGGATAACTGAATTTCCGAGGCCCACTCCCATGAACGATTACCAGAACTGCAATACCGTGTTCATCACTTGTCTACACCCGACTGTCAATCATTGAAGTGAATGGGTTTTACGTCTGCGTCTCAAACAAGTTGAACAGTGGGTNTGGTGATGAAACGTTTGCAACCTAAATGCCAAGCTCGGCGAACATATCAATACCAAAACAACAATTCCATCTCACATCCAATTCCAACAGCCTCGAAGTGCATGCTGAATATATTACGTACATACAGTTGTCTACACGATCCAACCCTCACCCTGAAAAGGAACGTGTCGACGATCATTGTGGTGCAACTGTCCACTAAAATGAGGATGAGCTGGATAGCATTCTCCAACCCGAAATTTCCAACCATTTCAAGACACTCATCGACCACAGGTCAAGGCGTCAAGATCGCATCCTCGTTTGAGTTTCTGATTGACGCACATAACCCACAATTTCTCAAGTACGTCGAGCCATCTGTCCGTCACATTACAACTCGGAAATATATAGTGTGCACACATGAGTGGGTTGTGCAAAATATGTCCATCGTATTTTACAGCTTCCAATCCATACACATCCTAGTGAGTCTGATAAGGTCATCCACAATTGCTTGCAATGCGACGGCTAGATGAGAATGGAATAAGACGTAGACCAAGGTTTGCAACTACCACGTGTGATACATTCCGGCTTCTAATGGTGCATAACCAGGTTACGATCCCAAGCTATAAATTCCAGACTACCTTGACTGCCACGAATTGACAACCACGACAGCCTTCAGAGCTCGCTGACGCGCGCACACGACGGTGCAATTTCTGTCGAAATGCAAATGCTTAACCAGATTCCACAGCCTCTGCAAAACTGACCAGTTTGTTTCGAAGTGGATTAGTCTGTTCGATAGCCTGTTGAAAATTATCAGCACGATGTCTCCCACTTATCACAGTTATGTGCTGAGTTGGTTGAATTTCAGTGGAGTGGTCGGTCCTAGCAACGTCAAACCAGTTGTTTACACAGCTCCTTCATCATGCCGACCTTTCAACATCCACGCAATCATCCCGCGTTTACACCGCACTAGTTAGACTGCCTCATCATCACCGTGCCCAGAATGGAATGTTTGCAATCCTATCTCTCGTCACGTGGTCGCCCTCACCATCCGTCGTCGGCCATCCCGAAGAGATTGACCCCTACCCTCGTCCTCAAACCACGCATTTGGACCTGAACTCATGGTCTCACCAGTGGTGTTCCACAGGCTCTTTCGTCGATAAACGCATCGATCCATCTTACAACTAACGACCTTCCACACAATACCATCACGCAATCAACAGACAGTGTCCGAGACGTTTGCCGACAAGTTGTCTGCTACGATCGTACCAGCATAGAAGGTGTGCCGTCATATATACCTGACTGGTTTAGCGCGACAGACAGTAGATCGGTTTGTTTTTCCGATGTGCTGCACCGGGTTGACTCAAGTGTAGCTCGTGGATATTCTTCTCAGCCAAACAAGTGAAGCGTGAATAGACAGTTCCCACCCTACATGTTCGAGAGGGTTACCGACATTGACGAGAATGCAAACTATGTCCGCATTCCAGATCTCACTCCAACCCTCACCACTGAGGACTTCAGGGCATCTCATAGTTTGTGATACTTCCGTGTTCAACATCCTCAAAACTGCACTATGCCGCTACCTGTTTCGTCCCCTGTGGTCTGTAGACCTGAACGAAATGTTCTGTCTCCGGTACGTCCACACAGGTTGAGTATTGTGAGTAGTAATTGCATGTTATTAGCCAGAACTGAAAGAATCGGGGTTGTTGATGAGCGGATGATCCGGAATGCCAACAATTTTGTTCCACAGTTCACTGGGATCTTCAGTATGGGTTGCGTTGTTTGTGGATCGAGTACAACATATCACGAGGACAAACTGCTCCCAATCCTTGCTGTTGCATGCATCGAGAATAAGCGATTGTCTTTGATGCTCACTTGACGTCTATTCAGTTTATCACGTTTGCCTCCATCTATTCTGTCTGCTTTTCCAACTCCACTGCCCTCACTTTCAAGTAGTTCCTAATTATTGATAGTGTTTCTTTGGTAAGTGGGTGTTTTGTGTGTAGTATATGGGATATAAATCACGTCTTCCTCTGAATTTTCGTTGACCATATATATCAACCCCAACTGGTTATAGTTTTCCATCTACATACTATCTGAAAAACGAACATTATTTTATATGATTCACCAGATTATCAAACGTGTAAAATAAAAATCATACTGGTTCATTCTCATGCTAATACATAGTATTTCTGGTGTGTAATAAACCCAGATTACCCGATTGTACATCCACCGAGTAATTTAACATAATATCTCACCCCAATAACAACGACCATTTGAAAGCGTGAGGAAGGCCAGCGTGGACAGTGTACTGTGTGTAGTCAAACAACCCATAAGTAGTTTATACATACAATGAACTTAACACATCTGAAAATAATGTGTGATACCAGACAAAAAGAACGGTATACTCTACACTCCTTGTAAAGCGCCCCTTGAAGGGTTAACTGGAATGCACCAGATACGATCATTTGCCAGTGATGTTTGGTTCATGTTCACCAAATCCCCCCTGCTACTTACGGGAAACGAAATGGGCCAAGTAAACATTGTGTTGCCAAGTTGCAGTCATTGTATCCCGTTACACAATTCCGAGTTCATTCGGAGGCATAAAATATCCCATATATCTCACCCACTGGTATCTCTCACCTCATTTTTCTTCCTCTTCTGTAATACTGTTAGGGCTATTTATTCTATAAAGAATGAGGAGGTAGAACAACAGAGATATTTTTGTTGTGTATACCTCAAAATTATCCTCCAGCTTATAGGTGTACAGCTGGGTTCCGAAGGGCTCAAGAATTTTCACTGGCCATTTTGCCAGAATGTGATAAAGTGAGTTTGTCATCGATGAAATTGATCGAACAGAAATTCGTGTTTATGTGTCTTTGGGAGACCACAAATACGTGGTGTCTGTGTCCCTCTGGATGCCAGTTTTCGATAAACCTTTTGATCAATCAAGCCACTACTTTTTAGATTCTGTAAATAATTTACCATATCTCTTTCTGTCAACTGAATTGCATCTGTTGAATTTCGATCCAGACAGACAAAATGGAAGCCATAAAATCTAAGTAATCGGTTCTGTTTAAGTTGACTACAGTAGGACAATTAAGAGTGTCATAAGAAGACACCTGTTCGAATGTGACCACAGAGTAGATTTCTCCAACGTTTCCCGAGTTGTTTGTCAGACTATGAACAAACTCGTTGTAGCTGACCATACATCTTGAAAACTATCGTTGTGTGTCCAACAGCAGATTGTAATGAACTTAGCACTACACTGGTAATCCGTTGTACATAACCTAGTCAATAATTGTATATTTTCTCCTAATCCCTCATCCCCTAAATACTCAGTTACCGTTTTCTACTGTTTCCTACTGTGTTCACATAACCCTACCCAACCATATATATTAATTCTTCGTACAATGATTAAATTTTTAAGTATTCGGACAAGTCACACACCAAGCTATGATTGTTAGATGAAGGGACTGGACTATTTTGCCCGTACGCGCCCATTCCGTTACCCAATCTGTCAGTATTTTGTGGATATGTGTGAACAGATCGAGTGTAGTCTTGCTCGAACATACATTTCACACAACAATTGCTGCTTTACCCAGATTTATTGTTATCGTTAAGGACCCGTGAGAGCATACCTACGTTTTTATGCCATCTTTCGTTCACATTAGTGGGGAGTTGTATTTTCACCTAGTTTTTTAAGCTACGATGTACGATACAACGTTTAAATCTTTGTTGTTCCTGAATGAAACAACCATTGAACCCGACAGTTGGTTTACCAAAGGGAGAATATCCTATGTGGATATCTCCAGCACCGTCTGGTTGTCAATGTTCCCCGTAGAATTTCCACCGATTTCAGTGATTGTATTTACAACAAAATCATTGAAATGGTGATTGACAGGCCCACCAAAATTATTGGTCCCTTAATTTTACATGGTATTGTATGGCGTCAACAACCAGTATGTGATGTGTACATGGGACCAGCCCTATACTTATTGGGGTCTGGATCTACTTATACTGCTGACTTGCGGACACAGCTGGAACCTACTAGCTCCGTCTGTCGGTTTGCACAGACCAACTCAGATCGTTCAAACGTCTCTTCGTCAAGTACCAAAAAAGTACAAGTACTAGGAAGTCACAGTCTTTTTGCATCAGTCTGAGAAGACGAACGGTGTTCTGAATACGATTGAGGAAGACCCTACATCGGGTCTGTTAAATCTTCCCGGTGAAGATATACAGATCAGACACCCTCAGTTCTTGAAATCCATTCCCCTCTGTCCTTAGAGACTGACTTTGGATATCCCCCCTCCAATCAGTGTACTAGACTGCCACAACGAAACCGCTAAATACCGATTTCTGTGCTCAACAACCCACTTCTATCGTTAAATTTTAATGATGACGCGTGAAATGAGCCAAACGAAATGTGTTTAAGTCCCATTAAATTTCATAATGACAACGCTTCCGATCAAGCCCAATGCTGTAGTCATCAATTCACTCGCAGTTCAGCCATAACCATCAATTTAATTCAATTACCTCGCTTTGTGGACGTTGGTTTCTCATTTCAAATGATGATGGTGACTTATCTCACAAGAACAGTATTGCAAACTATGTGTGAGACGTCCGGTAGAAGTGTTAGTAAGGTTAACACGTCGGTTCTGCTAGACGAAAACATAATACAATCCTAAGAGAAAACGGAGGAATAAACTGTGTAATTCTAATTTATGTCACAAGAATCAACAGCTAACTTGGTGTGGATTATCCTACTTTCGACTAGGAAGCTGAACAGAATGGATTTTTATTGCTGAGGAATAAATATAAACTGGATAGACCCCTTGGCCGACCGCGTTACTACGACGACCCGCGACTTAATGCACAGAGTTGCACGGTGCTTCCTTTCAGAGATAGATCTTTATGGGCTTGGACGGCCCTATCTTCAAACGGAAAATCTGAATGTATTTACGAGCCGTAGTTATGCTATACCGTACTAGAACAATATGTATCATAATCATCTTCTACCGTTTGTGCGGGATGTATCCAAACAACAAATCCTCGTTCCAATAACTAATAGGGGTTTGGTTAACTTCAAGTTGGAAACCACTAATATTTTTTCGCAGTCTTTATATTTGGGTAGACTACAGCTAACAGCTTTCAAGAGGAATTGCTAGATTTGAGCTTCGTTTTTGTTGCCACACGTCCACGATGCATATCCTTGCAACAGCCTGAACTAGAACCCCGGTCAGGCTTTCATGAGCCGACCGTGTTGACTACTGTGCCACTGACCACATATTGTGCACGAACGAATGATCACATCCGAACGTTCGAACACTTTTGTTTGTGAGTACTTATCAGATTGTCTGATCGAATCAATAGGAGGCAGTTACTCTCTGACAACTCCACTCATTAACGTCGCGATTAGGACTTCCGAGGCAGGTCTAAATATCCGATCTCAGTGAACCTGCTAATAGAGCGCGTCATTTTGAAGTAGGATGGCTGGAATGTTTATCTGAATGCAAGGGCTACAATCAAGTTTCAATGATATTCGTCTCGAAGTTGTCAAACCAGAAGCTTCCTTAATTTATGTGTGGATGGGGGTCGGTTGATTTTCTTTAAGCACTGCTTACACTTGAGTACGACCTCCACACTCCTGTGGATTTTCACTGTTGTCTCGTCCTAAAGAATGCACTAGACTCAAGCTTCATCTTTGTTAGTGCTGATCATTAATGCACATTCTTGTTTGTACCAAGATCCGAACTACGTTTTGCATGTACGTGAATCGGCAACCGTGTTGATTACGGCACCACTGGCCTCATGTCAGACAACAAAAGAATCGTCGCAACATAATGCTCAATCGTCTTCGCTTGTAGCTAATTCTGGAGCTGTCTAGTCACCTTGACCACAGTGATAACAAACTTATAACATCAACAGCATGACTTCTCAGCCATGTAGAAATCTACTGTTTCGTTTAATTTTTGACCAGTTTGTTGACAAACGATGAGTCATTGCGGGGAAGTGTATGCACACAGTCCAAACACGGATCCACCGAAATATGTGTAGACTACTTTGTCCAGAAGTATGTATCAAGGCGTTAGTTTATTATTCAGAAATAGAACTGACAAGACACCAGTTGACTATGAAAGAATAGCAGCTGGTCACATCCGCATGTCAACCGACGTGCACAAGTCTTGATAGAGAATACTGACACACGTAATCTAAGTGTCGAACAAAAGTCGATCAACCCTGGTCAACTTAGAGGTTTAAAAGGGCATTTTCTAACGAAGTCATACAGAACATATTAAAATATTCAACCCAAATTACTCATTTGCCACTCGGATAATTGGTAATACATAAGTTAATGAGTAGAATGAGATAGTCTCATCGATTTTAACAAACTTCTGGAAGCCTTCACTGTCAAATGAGTAAAAACCCAAGTAACTTAACAGGGGTAAGTGAACTATGTGGTTGCTTTTACAGCAGTTACTTGTGTATGAGTAGTGGTGAATGTGGACTGTGGTTCAAACACTGTACATCAGTATGCGTGGTTAATGTATAAAAATAGGTAACTTCTTTATGTCAACCACCATCCATTCGTGATATGTAACAGTAACCGGTACGACTACTCTCTTAGTCAGTTGCATGGAAACCCAATGTAGACGTTTAGTTATATTCTGGAACGGAGCACTAACAAAACCGATGTCGTCGCCTATCAGATGCTTTCTACAGAAATCCTTGACTGTGTGACTTCACATATTTTCAATTTCACGTTTAGAAAACTTACCGCTTCTGGTACTCCTCTCCAGTAAACCTCATGGGTCTTCACTGGCGGAAAATTTAAGGCTGTATTTCGAAAGTCGGCACATAATTGTCCGAAGTTTGTACGTTTTTCTGGATTGTTCACGTAACCCCGCTGACAGCTTTGTTCGGCCACTAATAACAACAACAGGGGCTGGATGCGCAAGAAACTGTAACGGATTTAAGAAGCCTATTTGAAAGACAATCCGTGGGTCATAGTAACCACGGTATCAGGGCTGCGTGTAGTCCAACCTGCTTTTTTGGACCGTTAATAGAACGCGAACGAAGTGGTACAGTTGTGTTTTTGATAAAAGCGATCTCAGTGCCCTGCTTTCCTTCAATTCTGTTAAGATGCCCTTCTAATTAATAGTAAGTCTAGACTTTTTATCAAGTATCTTTATGGGTAAGAAATGGGAAAGTCATGGGGTGTGATATAACCTAACTCCCTCCATAGATTATCGCTGTCATGTTCCAGCAACACACGCGGAAATTCAACCTCAGTAGCAAATGCGTCCCGGTCTCCCTCACAGTTTTAATTTTATTACTAGTGGTTTTAACCAACTCCAACTTAAAACTGTTGGGCCAATGACTGTGTACGCAAAAGTTAATGACCCATGCTGTCCGCATCCTCTGATACTGGCACGTTTGCCTTCTGTTCATTCTATTCGACTCTTATTGCTAACATCCTGCATCGCTCGTCTACACGTCCCCTTGAATTTCGGTATAGACATTTATACTACTTACGAGTACGTGAGCAATAAACGAAAATAATCAGCCAGGATTAGACGCTCTTCGAATAACCGTACGCACGAAATCATTTAACTGGTGATCGAGAATCAAACATTGTTACTACTTGGTATTTTTTCATGGGCTTTATATCACTATTTGAAACTGGTTACTTTGAATACTCCACATGGTGTTCGGAGTACTCACAAGCCAGCCGTACATACTCAACCGATTATTTCACTTACTGACTCAATAACCCATCAGCTTTTCTAATGATTGTGAGTGCCTTGAACCCCACAAGCAACAATTCACCCAAACACAATTTGCAAGATAAGTATGAACTCTTGTTAGTTCTTCAAACGATCGATATATCTCAAAAATTATTGTGTGCATTTGGCGTCCAACTATGGTTTTTTAGTTTCCCCCTGGGCAGAATCATCGATTTTGCGTGCGCAACCAGATTTTACAAAGTCCGCCCTGATCGCTGAGCAGCCTAACTTATTTTGACGGCGATGGTTTCAAGTAGGCTGACAGGGTAGTGATTGGTAGACAGCTGTGCCATTTACTAGTAGACGTGTGCTTGTGAGTCATTTAAGTAGAAGTTTCAGAAACGATTAGTCCTGTCGCGTTATACAAGAGGTATATGGATATACAGATGTCTTTATAAACGTTGAGACTAGGATACGGCATGAATCCTACTACACAGCTCTAACCCGCCTCATTCCAATCTTCGATTCACGTACGAGTAAAAGGATGATTAGTTACTCACTCTCCTCGATGTATTCTCGAACGTGAAGCCAGATGAGGAGATGCATTGTGCGGCTTAATGGAAATTTACACAGATAAGAGAGTATACCAGTTTCCTCAGCTTCTTACTAACCTAGAACAAACGTTGTCAGGTCAGAAACTGTACTGCAGTGTCAGTAGAACATGGACAATAGAAACTTTGGGGAAATGATTTGGTTAGAGAATGATAGCAATACCCAAACTATTATGACACGTTTACTGTACTACACAGAAAAATGCACTTCCAAAAAATGCTCGGTTTGTGGCGCACGAAATGGTGTTCTTTTGCTGCATCATTACACAAAGGTGAAGACTAAATGAACGGGTGGAAACGCAACCTTGAATTTGTCATAAGTCAAACCTATATTGATGCCTAACTAGGCCTCAACAGCATACCCCCGCTTTGAATCAACTAACCACTGCATCCGTTTGTTCATCTGAGGCCGCAGTCGCATATGCAGTCGAAGATCGGGCGGACGGTCAAAGAAACCAGGCCAAGAAGCACCTGTAGAACAAGCTGCAAAATCAGCCGGAGCTCAGCTCCGTTGATCTCCAGATGTTTATTTCTGATCAGATGCAAAGCAGGGGTAAATGCAGCCAATTGACCATGCTGACACTGAAAACTGTTCGGTAAGGTAAACAATGGAATCATCGCGACCTGCCTGGGGATTCAAGAAATGTGGTTTCCCGTAAAAAATGAATTATGTACGTCAGTTATTTCGATCGATATGATGGATTCGCTAACGTAACATAGCTTTACTCACGTATAGTCTGTCACTATAATAAGGATCACATGCGCCCCTAATCTTCACCGCTCCATGCGAGCTTCCATTGATTCAGTTCGTTCGAAATGGAAAAAACGGTTCGTGTGCGTGCTTTATGACTGTTGAGAATTCACGGAATGATTCAGTCTCATGATAACTTAAGTTCCTGACTTCACTATTTGGAATTATTAACTGGACCCGTTGTCTTAAATGTGTAAATATGTTTAACCTGATAAGCTGAAGCAGCGTGACTAAGAGGTCGGCAACCTGTGGAATAGTTTCTGAGCGTCACGTGAACAAAAACACGATTAAATAGTATTTACCGCCTTAAAACATGAAAAGAGAAGTGTACCACTACCGTTGAATAAAAATTACACACTAGCTACACATGATTCATGTCATCCCGACTAACAACGAATGAACATTATGAGGCATCCCAAGTTGGTGGAATGTTGTCACCCCAATCGCCTCGTTGGCCTACTGATCCGCTTGTCTATTCGTCGGTTTGCACATACACAAGTAGACACGTTTTCTGGACCAGTGGCAGCATGTCGATCACGACTCAAAAAGACCGATTTGACTATACCGCATATAAAAGCATATCAATGATGTCTCACTGGTCTCAGTCAAGTTGCAAAGCATCCTCAGTGTACGACATAATCCACGGGTCGCATAATAAGTTTTCTATCGGGCAACGTTTGACATGATCAGAAGTGGTCGAACAGAGGACGCACGGAAATCTGTATAACTGAGACCAACCGACCCGCAACACCTTCGAAACTATTCGCCAGATCTGCAAGGTTTATGGGGGTATACTTGAAGTATTTTACAATAAGTACCGAAGGGATTCTGTTGCTTACAGATAAATATCTTAAGAAAGCATTGATGGTGTTGTGGCTATCAACTGGTAATTTGAGTGTGCTTAGTGGTACCAACTCTAGTTTGTATCAATCACTCAACAGTTATGTCAAACATCCTTCATCACATTCTGGCACAACTGTTTTTGTTAAGCACGTTAGTTAGGTCATCCCCTTGAAGCCACTGAATAGGATTGTTGCCAATCCAACAGAGTGAAACTACACCTCGTGATAACACTATTTGACCATCCCACCTTGCTAATAGGAAGCCAATTACCAACTTTCGCAATAAAAGAGCAAATTACATATCAGAAAATAGTAAGCCGAAGTTTGTTTGGACAGTCTACCTAAAAAACTGAGTTACGTAGGGATGCTCGTAACAGAACCAGATGGCCGGTCAAGGCTGTTGCGATGTCTCCAGACAGACGCGCTGGTACAGAGTTAGCTGGTCATGTGAACGCTTGCACTGATAGTGCATTCGTTAAGTCATATCGTCGACGCTAAGGGTGATTAAGCCTCACACGACTGGCAGCTTGTTTCGAACTGGTTCTAGCCATAACATACTACTGGAGCGAACTAGCCGATTTGAGCAGAAGGGAGAGTTAAACGTTACACCAGGTGCACTCAAGCACACCGGAAAATTAGATGAAACCCAACTACGAAAATTCCGGGCCTAGGTTGGATTTGAATCAGTGGCTGGAACAACAGACCTAAGTATGGCAAGCATTACACCAGTTGAGCCACCTAGCCAAGCCAGGGGTCCATACATTTCAAAGATGAACTCATTTACTCGCCCAGATTTTTCTCACTTGAGTACCATCTAAATTATGAAGCGTCACACTACTTATGAGCAGTGTTATAAATCGTCCCAAGACCTCAGAGATCTGCGGATAGTGTAGACCAGAGAACTTTATACATGTGAACCGACGGGATGACAAGTAGTCAGTTTTAACGAGATGAAACAAATGACGAATCTTACAATTAGCTCCCAATGAAACACTGGGTAGGTCCAAGCACAGACCAACGTCTAAATTCTATTTCACCACACGAACAACGGGAACTCAGTAAAAATGTGCGATTAAAATCTCGACAAAAGAGTCAAATCAGTTCGTTAAATCCGTAAAAGATAGAATCTAGCTAATATTGATGTGAAACTCATGTTTCTGAGATTCAACAATGACACCTTGGTTGTTTCAGTGATGAGAACAAATCTAAACTGGATCGGCCTTTTGCATAGAGGTATTAGGGGCATGAAAATCGGAAGGATAAAATGTGCTGCAGCCATTGCACTAGAGCAAAAAACATTTGTTATTCACTTAGAGGAGCTTTAAGTGAACTGGCCACATTCGACAGTGATCAGAGTGACAACTCATATTTAGACGCTAGAGCACGTTATATTACGGCTTGTCTCTTCACATTAGTATAGTTCAACAACTTTTCAGTGGAACAACGTTCATATTATGCACAGACTGTATAAGCAGGCAGCACGGCTGCTTCGTTGAGAAGTGCCCAACTGCATCTGTTACATCACTGAAATCTACTTCTTCTTTCAAATCGACCAGTTCAAACACTCGTGGAATGAGATGGATAGTGGAGATTAGAAGTGGAATGCAAACTGCCGGAAAAGTGGTCTAAGAGCCGCAAAAATTAACTAATTTGTGACACAGATCCGTGATGAGATGACAGTGTATCAGTGCATCAATTTGAAGGGACCACAGCAATCCGGGTTGGTCAAAAAGCTGCCGCGACGATTTTTTACACTTTTATGTGTACTTCACTTTTTTGCAAGTGATACTCATACAAAATCCAACTCACTGATTTCTATTAGTGTTTGTTCGTTCACTGCAAACTATGATTGTTGTCCACTTGTTAATAGAGAGGATAGTACTGAAATGACTGTTTTAAATCGCGACGATGAATAAGCACTCAGGCTGTGATCAGCCTGAAGGCGAATAACCAAGAACAAGCTTGCTCACTCGACGGATCGTTGAAAAAAAACAGGTATTTTCATTACCCTTATCAACCATCTTCAGCACATGATGAACCTATGAACCGAGCGCGAATAAGCAGAACAGTCTGGTCTATACCAAAAAACGACAGTTCGAGAAACTTAGGGTTATAAAGTGGACAACCCCTGAGTGGTTAGCATATGCACTTTACATGTTATTCCGATTGACAAAAACATCAAAAAGGTGGGTAACGGAGACTCAGAGGTTGAAACACGTTCAGCAAGTGGTGTGTTTAACATGTATGGAGTAGATGGATAAAGATCACACACAGAGGAAACCAGGGTTCAGAGTTCAGCAGACGCGAAGGAAGAGGAATTAGGTCAAGGTCTGTAAAGAAATGGTTTGTTTGTATTAGACTGTGATTCCACTAATTATGATCAGGTCGAGGAGGGGGGGGTGGAGTTCTTGCATGCCTGCAATTTCTGTGCCAACATATGACTGGTTGAAGTTTCACTTGTATACATCAGAGATAGACTCATGATACTTTTGTAAATGTGGATTTTTAGAAAAATTTGTCGAAGAGATATCTTAGATCGAAATTACTATCCAAAAGGGATAAAGATATCTCCTCAGTAAATGATACCAAATAATTTTGTACACCTGAATACTTTCATATCCATTGAGCTTCACCTTCGTGCTAACTCAAGTTTGGAAGCTCATTTCTTAGAACTAAACGAAAATAAGGATGGCCAGTAGACTGAACTATCTGCACAAAATGCCAAATGAACTGCCAAAATGGTACCAACTACTATGACCGATTCAAAAGATCCGTAAATACTCGACGCCTTTCTGGCCGCACACGATATGACACGATCGACACAAACGATGTCTATTCGTGTTAAATCAGACAAAATATTCAAACCTGAAGATAACTCTATGGAGTCAATCCATGCTCATTAACGCAGTATTATCACCTAGTCGGCTGAACTTTAGATTCATCTTCTCAATGACCGACAAAATCACAAAGCTCTGTACCCAAACCATCGTCGATGAGAACAGGAAACCTGTCTACCTCGTTCATTGACGCCGTCACCTAACTGCTGACAGCAAGTTACCGATGACCAAACATAAATGTGCACCTATTAGCGCATATACTAAATAAAACTTCTGGATTTCTTTTTAGATTTCTCAGCAATGGACAACAGGATCCGCGTCCAATTACTTAAACTGATGGTGCACAAGGGATCGGATGTGCACCCTGGGGGTAATCTCAAACAAACAGAACCCCAATTACAATGAGGCACGATATGTACTAATACACACAGCACCAGCACCGGCAACAGTGTTCGCAGTCTACCAGAGACATCCGGTAAACAGCTGTAAATTTCCAAATAAAAACATCAAAAAATTAAAAACTTCGAGTCGTCATCAGCAAATGTTACGACACATCCAACAAATTACGTCAGACGGGCGTATATCATAGTGATTTAAACATCGAGAATTATGCATGCAAACTGAACACCGTCTACTAACAGTTCTCACATCCAGACAGACTTCTTAGAGCCGGTCCCCGCCAAAAAAGTGCTGAACTAGAATTCCGTCTACCCTACAGCCCGACTAAATCCTCTTTAGGCGAGACGGTAACCTGAACACTAATTGCAGACTAATGTGGCTAACTTCTAAATACCATCATCTGAGTGTACCCAGTGCGTAGTCAAGGCCGCATTGGTCAGCAAGTTTGTCCCATGAGAACGTCAAGTGGAATTCACGTCCCTGTAATGACAACGGGGTACTCTTGGGGTGAGCTCTGATGTGAAAGAGATGTGAGTTTGGAGATTTTTCAGGAGGAAGATAACTGGAAAGTCTACCTGAATGCAAAAACTTTTATCATTTGAAACTCCACTAGTCAGTAATTCTAGATACAACGAAATCATTTTCCGTCACGGTCTGCAAATTACAGATTGGTGCAATTATCCAAGCTCAGATATGTACCCCATGAACTGTACTCGTTCGAAACCCATCAGCAGATTGAATAGAGAATATTTTGTCACAGGTAGGCGGCTATCGAAAAGGTGTCAAGAATGGTTTCCACTGAACTGTGCAAGTCACAGCAAGATGGGTGTGTAATTGAACTTTCGTGAGCTCGGCGTGGTTTGGTAGTTAGATCGCTGGAACATACGCTGTGCAACGGAATGGAGTTGGTGTCACCGGCTCGTACGTCGTTTAATCCTAAGTATTTGACAAATCAAGCTATGAACAAGCAACAACTTCGACACATTGCTTAATGTGAAGCCCCCCGTATCAATTCAAGCCGATGTCTGGTGTTATTAGCTTCTGTTGATTAGTCTATTTGGATTCAAATATCAGACGCCATGAGGCATATGTGAAAGTAAGCGTGGCGGCAGGCTCACTTTGAACTCTAATGCGGGCGTTGCATATAAACGATTAATTGATCATGATATGAACTTCAAAACGCATAGCAGAGACGGGCAAAAGTGATGTATGTATGCGACTTTTAACTGAAGTAAATGTACGAAGTTAGAGTATGGAAGCCCTAAAGGATCGCTGCAGTTGATTTGAATGACGCAGAGAACCAGATCAAACAAACCAACTCGGATTGGCCTGGTCAATCAGGTCACGGGTATGGTAGCTATATGAACATTTGTGGAAAAAAACGGAAATTCTGCATGTCTGTTTTGTGCACAAGAACAAGAGTGAAGAAGCGCAATGATCTTGATCGATGCAAAATTTCATGAATCTCAAAGAAAAGCTCGATAACTCGTGTAATATATCTAAACTTAAAAAAATGATTAAAAATCAGAGGCTCAGCTATCACAAGCGGAGCCACTTTCCGAGACGTGTTAGTGGCGGCAGTAAAGTCGTTACAAAACGAGATGTAGTCCACCTATTGACGGTTGTTGGAAAATCATACATGTAATCGATCAATCATTACTGACTGTAACGAATCAGTAATGTGAAAGTGTTCCATCACAATTGAGCGTGTGTTTAAGAGTAATTAGGAAAGGCTTTGTTGGGAACTATTTAACAGATATCCACGTAGACGTTGATTCCGGGATTTCCGAGAAATTTGACTCATACCAAGATTGATCGTGATTTGTTTGCACAATGAATGCGGTAATGAGTAAGTGTGTATGACTTTCTGGACTACTGAAAAAAACGAACCGTGAAAAAAGCAAAATGAACCTCAAACATAACAGCCATAGAAAAAACAATGGAATGATTCGTTGTTGATGGGGTAGAATGACTTGATATTTTTGCCGTTGTTCTTGATTACTTTGATGATATACAGGGATTGGGATTGGGAAAGGTGAAAGGCACGACGAGTAAAAACAATGTTGGTGGATGGGGTCAATTAGACTTTACAAGCATAGTTTTTGCAAACAACATTCCAAATCTCTGATGTTAGACGGAACCGTTACTTCCAGGCATCATCCCGACCGATTCTGTCAACACGGCTGCATCAGGATTCAGATGGGTTGTCTCGAAGATCGCGGCGTTCAAGGCCTTAGTTTGAACACCATGAATTCCAACGAAAGAAAACAGTTCACAAAATGATGGGAGACAATGAGAATAACCTACTGTTTGTAAAGTTCACTGTATACAAACCAATAAACCCCTTTACAGCCAGTTAAACTGTCATATCAAACTGCGTTGTAAAGTTCATAGAACATTCTGTATGAGTTGCTAAGTATTGTACCTGTTGGTTTGTCAACTACAACAATTCGACCTACATTCACAAATTCTAATAAGTTCATTCACTGTACTAAAAAGCTGGTTTGTATAAGGGTTTGTGCTAAGCTTGAACTAATGCTCCTAAATCTTGAGCCGTATGAAAAATTAGTTACGATTAGTAATAAGGTGTCATTGTGTGAACCCAAATTTTCCCCTTAACACAATCACTGAGGGTCGAGAAGTGCATAACATCGTGCAATTTGTTGTCATTACGTTGGTTTGCGAAACATGAACTTTAAAACCTTCATCTAAGTTTGTACAAAATGACTTCACATACGCATGACTGTAATCATTAATGGCTAATGGTAGCAAATACTTTCTAAATCATAAACAACTGTACAAACTAACCATTTCATGAGTTGTGCTGAATGGAACATTGATGATATCCACGAAAGAACAATGAAACATAAGTTGGGTATAAATTTTTCGAACTGATTCATGCCGACCACTCTTGAGCACATATGCTCCAAGTGAGTGTTCCAACTCATCAAACAATGAAAACATTTGAAAATACGAACTCATATCTATTTTTCACCGTGAATTCTGTTAACTTGCTTATCCTTTCTCCTAGTTCAACCTCATGAGTCTGCTAAATAAGAATATCCACCGAACATTGTAACTAGAAGACCGAGTAGCATCGTAGTCACAATCACCACTTCAACGACTCCAAAGGTGTTGAGACAACACATGGGCAACAAAATGAAATTGGAAGCCAACAACAGAGAACAGAATTATCGGAATAGCACGGAACAGCAAGCAACAATCGTAAAAGTTGTTTAACTTCGCTATTTTTGGTATTTACTAAGATTAGCCACATTCACCGTGGTTCAGACGAAACTGTTTGGTTGAGCACATGCGATAGTGTAGATCAATATAGCGGTTCGAATAAACTCACTCTGTCTGCGGCGATGGAGGCTGTGATTCCGTTTGGTTTATAACAGAGCTGTTTGGATTGTTGAAGAAATGAAATCGGAGTAACTAAGGTTATTTTTTAACAACCATAAACTAGTAATGTGTTATTTCGATTAGAAGACTGTTTGAAGTGAAACGCAAAAAAAATGATATGCATATAATCAGTACTAACATGTTTTCAGTCATTTGGATCGCTCAAAATGTGTGCACAATTAGTGAGAAAGATTAGTCATGATAACTGATCGCGAATGACCGGATAAACGAAATTGTAACGTTATTTTGTCACACCGGCAAAGTTTTCACAGTAACTGAAAACAATGCCATTTTTTAAACAATCCCACAATTTATGGATTTGACTGTCAGATATCTGATAAAGACGAAATCATCCACATGAGACATTCTGGATAGGCTAGATTATCCAAAGTAAACGAGAATAAAATCAACCTATAGCAAATAAGTTCATTTTTTCTTCATCGGGCTAAATAGGACACATACGGGTTAATCATTTGCCAAAGAGAGCACTATACTAAATCAGAGGATCCGTTATCAAGGTCAGAACAATCAGGCCTTTTTAAGGTCTGATTACGTAACGTCTAACGGTCGGCTGAGCAAAATAGCGATCACTACCAAGTTACTCACGAAATAAGGATGATTGCTAAGATAGTAATAATGATTGCGTAATATATTCCGTCCAGATATGAACATAGGACTATTGGAGACAGTGTTTTGATGGGTGCTAACAAGCGAACTTTGTTTTGCTTTGATGGTATGCCACCGATTCCATGGATAGGATGGAATAAGTTCATGCAAGGGATTGAGTGGTTAGACTCCATTAAGTGCACAATGATCGAACAAGAGAAAAACTCCGCAAAGCCACGAATCAGACATACCGAATGATGCTCTTAAATGAGTTCGAATAATCGCTGTATCGCGTGGCCTATATAGCTCGTTCCACAAGAACAGAGGAAACAGTTACCATAGCAAGAGGCAGAATGAACAGGCAATGTAGTCTTCAACTGTAGGTGCAGAATTGGTATGAAATTGAACTGAACACGTAGTTTGGCTGCAAAATGGGTCGTGCTTAAGGCCACGGTAATTGTATTGTTTACGTTCTTAGAGGCACTATCGCCCTTAAAGGACAAAGAAACAGTCATAACTGTATGTACGTACGACTACCGATGGAAAAATCAAAACAGTTGTTAAACCGTTGCAAGTATAACGTTTCATTTTAATTTTATCACAGATTATATCAAGAGAACCATCAGAACCATTGCTAGCTGATATTTTTATGGCATTCCTTGTTCGTCTTCGATCAGTGCGCCTTCAATGGAGTCCAACCTCTCAATCACTCCCACAAACTCACCCCGTTATATCTGTCAAGCTAGTCAACAGTCTCGGAAGTTATCGACATTCGTCTAATCTTTCTCCCATCATGTACTTAAAAACGTGTCATCAGAACGCTGAATCTCCCATGTCTGGATTGAACAGATTACGTCCTCGTTTCGCTCGACCGACTGTTGGGTGTTACGTAACTAGATCTCAAAAAGGCCTGGTTGTTCTGACATTGATAACGAGCTCTCGGACTCATTAGTACTCTCTTTCGCGAATGATTAACCCATTGAGATGTTTTAGACGAGACCCGATTGTGAAAAGTCAGGGCTTCGGCTGGATTCGAACCAGCGACAGAAACAGCACGCCTAAACGCGGCAAGCGCTCTGCCAGTTGAACTACGAAGAAACGCTGAGAGCTCGGAAATTTCACATTTGAATTATGTTACTCATCCCTCTCACTGGTTAATTTGGGATTCACTAAAGCCACTGTCAAGCGTAGAAATTGTACCACTAATCACTAAATCCGTCAAAATACTCACTGGTAATATCACGTTTTGTATTTAGCCCGATGAACAAATACCGAAACAGAGTTTGGTTGCCACACGTTTTCCTCATGTCTAAACCATGCTTATTCACACAACACAAACGAATATAAATGGCCAGTGTATTTCATTGTGAATGAATAAATTTCAAAAAAGAACATCACAGTAAGTCAGTTTGTTTTCGGCTACCGATCATTATGTCAATTACATCCTAAGGCAAACTTCGTACGAATGGGCAGTGAAATGGTACTCTTGTGCTATAAACCAACCTCATAAGTTTGCTGTTAGGATTCGTGATTGTTTAAAACAAACTTATTCAAGTGAGTAATACCGCTTTGTCTAACCTAAAGAGAAAAAAACATTCATCCGAGACCAGTAGGATATCGCTCACTGGATACAGATGAAGCCGTTGAACTTTGCCTGCCAAACTTTACAGTTTCGGACCTACCATGATACCCTTTCGCATCTTAAACTGTTAACAAGTCACTATACAAATGAAGGCAAAATAGTTACATATCACTGAGTTCCCAGAGGTTACTGGCCTATCGCTTCTGTTTCCCTGAACGCTGATCGTTTTAACAAATTTGAAACTACTATGACCCGAGTGGTCTGAAGACCAAAAACTGAAATCGATCACAGCATCACTTTCACGATAATTCTGGATGTGATCTGTCACGCCTAAACTACGCACTGAAGTGAGAACTGAAGCGATGCAGGAGGGACTTAGCTTATCCCGGCTGAGCCACCATGAGAAGTGCATTACGTTCAACAGTGAACAGTTTACAGCGAGTGAATCGATGAATCAATAACAAACCAATCAGAGAAGGAAAAAGCAAGTCTGGGCAGGATATGAGTGCATACGTGAACTTTGCTACCGGCAGCTGTGATACGCGAAGGGTCACGTGAGTGATCGTGTGTGTGTGTGTGTGTGTGCAAGCACGTGCAAGGACGTAACGCACATGGGCCGTACATGATCGGACGGTAAATTTCGTGTTTTGTTTACCAGCCATAATGCCCGATCATCCAACCCATTAACACTCACTGGGTGAGATTGTACGTGTGTTCAGTCACTGTCTGTGTCTGTTTGACTGACGTATGTGATGTGAACCGGTGAGAATAAAAGAATTACTGCTGTACTAGTTAGCAAGCCGCTAGACGATGGATGCAAAATGCGAGCGTCGAGGGTTGAACATATGTAGGTACCCACAGATTAGAGGGATATGATTTAATTTGTAACCGCGTTACAATGGAAACAATCGCGATTGTCCGAAGGTTAATTGGTATTCGTGTTCTCGAAGATAATTCACAAACAAATGCCACGCGCTGGGCGTTTTACGTCTACTTTGATGTCGTTGAGCCTAGAATGCTCAGCCGGTTCGATAAGCATTACTTACGTTGGAACGAACACGATAAATTACACCGCGTTCATCATCATCATCATTGGCGGTCACAGATTAGCAGTTGGCATGATGACGGTATATAGCATGCAGCTGGAATCAACGCAAATTGATCATCAGGTAAGCCATGTCTGTTCAACGAACAACACGTTTACAAATGCTACTAACTGTCTATTAGAACATCGGAAAGATGTGTGCTGGCAAATGTACATATTTCGGCTTTATAACGTCAGCCGGGTCCTAAATACCCACAATTTTTTGACCTCACACCTAGTGTTTATAAGCGCGGTCAGGTAAAAACATTATTTTAAGAGAGTTAAAAGAAGCTAGATAGTCTGATAGGAGAAAGAGTATGTAACTAAAAGTCTGTTATTGAACGAATGCACTCAAAAATCCATGGAAATTCATGGCAGGCAGAAAACAGAGACGTGTTTGATTCTTAAAACGAATATTGACCAAAGGCTGACATTTCCTGGGGTCTGTTGATCAACGCTTTACGCTATAAGCTTCAATCTCGTTTGATAGTACCCACCCTGCTGAGCAGTTATGTCTGTTGTCTTAATCCGGAGGACTGGGTCCACAAACGCGAAATTCAATTCACCTAAATACTCTGCCTCAAAGTTTATCAACCAGTTCATTCGCACCTACATCGACGAAACGGACCAATGTTTGCGTCTGGCGAAAGCTAAATGCCGACGCAAATGACCAATTCAGTCGATGAGGTAAACAAGCAACCAAGCGTATAGCCGAAATGAAAGCTTAAGGTAACTGAGTTCGAAACGTATCATAACAACCAGTCTCATTATTGATCAGACGAACTCTTCCGCTGCGTTGTTACTCAGGACCAACCACAAAGGCTTGGTGACCGGTGAAATCCTGATGACCAAATGTCGGCGATTGCCGTAAGGCCTGAAGATGATAATGCGTACTAACTGTTTACCCGGGTTCGGACCTTTTCGAATTCCCAGCGCACAGTTATATGTATAACCAGATTAGCTTTTTAATAAGCAATTGACTGGAGATGGAATCGAAATGTGAACATCCGCCATACAGTTTCTTCGTGTTTTGACGGAAGAAATGAACGAAACGCACAGTTTTAAGACAAAACTGTCTACACTGCTCTGTCAAGTACTGATGACCGAAGAAAGAGCAACACTACATCTTGCAGAACATTGTTCTGAAATCTTCCAATCAATCCGGTTACCTTTTAGCATATGCGTCCAAACGAGAATGACATCAGTTTGACTAGATTGTCAGTGCTGACAACATTGGAAACTCTTAATATCACCGCCCTCAGTAGATCGCTCATAAACTGGTGTCAAATGGTACTAGATTTGTCCAATTGCCAAAAAGTAGACTTATTTATGGGTGAACTTGTGCCTCTTCGACCCAATGGAAACCGAGGAACAGGCCAGATGGCTAAGGTCACGTTAAGCCTGAGAAGAGCGGTCGAAACAGCGCGCGAATGACTTACCATTCTTTACAATTTCCACACTTGCCATTCGTATGTTAACCTACGTGTTCGAGGCTCACTGGGTACACTTATTTGATGAATAATAACCACAAATCCTGTCTTGTGTTTCCGATCAATTCGTGTCAATAAACACACCACTTAAGTTGGACAATTAAAAAGAACAGAGGTCACCTCAACAACAAGGACAGTTGGCAACATATCGTATGTTCACACTTTGGTTTAAGAGTAATCTCAGGTATGGAAAAGTGAAGCTAGAATAGTTGCGTGTGCGCCAGAAGGTTTACCATATTCAAAAACCCTATTGCGAAGGTAATCGCTGCGGTTAGAATTCATTCATTAGAATCAACTGATAAGTTCATATTTGCAAACTGAAATGGACAACAATCAACTGAACCACGAAGTAATAAACAACGTTCTCCAGTAAACAACACTCAGTGGATGAACGCATCAGACGATGAATAGTCAGATAGATAGATAAAAGCATACACCAAGCATGCGTTCTCGATTTGATTTCTAGTGATTTCTCAAACTATAAGTGTGGGAACACATTTACAGTTAGCGTGCGTATTAATCAAGTGAATATGACCTCGTCTTAATAACGTGAGTGAACATGCAAAACGATGACATTATGTGCGGCTTGTTATAGTATAGAACACTGGAAACTATTCCATTCCCTCCGCTAAACAAAAAATGAATGGTTGAAAGACAGAATTTGTCATATATTCCACAACTTTCACTGAAACCGATAACCGACCGAGTAACACTTAAAAAGGAGATACTCGTGGGAAAGTGATCAGAGTATTTTAAAATTGAGTTTTTATTAAGGTCGAACACTCTCCGTTGACCATCGATAACTCACCTTGAACAGCGGGAGGACTAGTAAGTAGAAACAGAACTTCATCTCATCGATGACCGATGTGTGCGAATCAACTATATTCAAAAATCATTGTTAACCGTGGTGTATTCAGATAATGAGTAAAACGCCACTTGATTTGGAAATATGACTACTGATTTGGCTAAATAAACCGTTTCTTCTATTCGATCTTACACCAGGAAATGTGGCTGACTAGATCGCACACACACACGGTATGTTTCAGGCATTTTTGGTTGAACGAACAACACCATTCACTAGGTCAGTTACGTCATCTTTGCAAAAAGTAACCTAATAAACAAAACTGACAACAACTGAAGGGGTGTAATGAGAAGTGACTAAGAAAGTGGGGGAGACAAAAAATGTTTGAAGAAGTCCACACTAAATGGTGAACCTAGGTGGAAGCTTACCGTCAAGTTAAGAATGATCATGTAAACAGAAAGACAAACTATGTTACCATATTCGTTTGCCCTTCCATTCGGGAAAAGTAGTGATATTGAAGTCAGCAAAATAATTGTATGAAATCCTCAAGTCAATAAACGGTAGAGTGAAGTGGCGATGAGCGGACATGTACACAAGTACCTAGGTTTCCAAAACAACGTTGAGCCAACATCCAAGTACGATCTTTTTCTGTAATATAGCGAACACACACTCGCACAATTCTTACAGTCGTATTTGATATGGTCTCCAACCTAGTGGCTCTTCGCAGGCGACTTTACATATAAAAATTTGAAGTATCTTGTCACCGCAGAATTTCAGTTTCATCTTTCCAGGGTAGAAAACAACCATTCGAACAACGAAACACTAAACATGTTTGTCAATATTCACCAGTCAACCAAATGAATTCGGCCCTCTAGATCTAACTGAGAGTTCTTACAAGCAGGACTATTAGCTGAAGTTAGAAAAAGAGTTACCCCGTCTCATACTCTGAAAGAAGCGGACAGCACGGGGGCCGTTTGCGAATGATCGTCGTCAAAATAATCGACTGCACTTATTCAATTGTGGTACGAGGTCAACGGAGCGTTAACCACTAGGCTGTTCATCAAATTCATGGGCCGATACACTTACATTTCGTTGTGAACGTTGCATAAGTAATATGGTTTTCACGTAACACGATTTAAAGAGTGCTCACACACCTCAAATGATACAATGCTCAAATTGATCAATTGTACACGAAGCAGCTCAAGCACATGGCGAACGATGTATTTTATCCCGGCCTAACAAGAGTTGCAGAATTGAACGCGCTTTAATTGGACACTGTATACGCGGACACTATGTACGTGTTTCGTTTACCAACTATGAGTATGGTGAAATGTAAGTGTCTTATTCACAACGTATGGACTATAAGTTTATAATGTGTAGTAATTGAAAGTACAGTTAATTGCTGGCTACTTACTAGTGTTTTAACGATATGAAGGAATCTGTTTATTTTCCGCTGACATGCTTTATATACCAATTGTCTGTTTACTCCTAAGTGTTAGCGTATCAGTTTGAATTACATGGACTAGTTTCACCATACGTTATGCAAAACGTTTTATCTCTTTCAAAACTATCATAACCAGAGTTCTTAGACTCGAGCAAGTTAAAAAAAACTTGAGATAAACTAAACAACAACTCTGTTCAATCACTTATCTCCCACTCAGAAATGACATTTACGGACGGTTCTCTTTAAAAAGATCTGCCGGAATTGTTTGTCTATCCCGTTTTAGCACATGTGGGTGTGCCTTTGTTCGAATACGGATTCAAACACGGACCACCCTGCATGGGAGGGGCGTCCGCCAACTGCGGTACCATTCAATTCTAACCGTTTATGAGTGACACTTAGGACGGAGATTGTCCCCAGTGTCTCGTTGAATCTCACTGACCACTACACGATTAAAACTTTTCAGACGAGTGTAAATCACGGAATCCAGTAAGCCATACACCAGCGATCAATACACTATCAAAAACGCCCAATGAATCCTGCAGCTTCAACGTACTTGAAAGGTCCCAATGATAGACTTATCGGTCGAAATTGACAGGAAGTTTAATGTCTTCCCTCGAGGTGATCAACATCCTGAGAATTGTTCACAAGCGAACGTGGTTGAATGTTTTGAATATAATAACTTGGTTAGACCTAACGCGGAGTCCATGATGAAGTCGTAAACACGATCACTACATAAGCATATAGATTGGAGTTACAACCAGATGGTGACAAGCTGGTACATTACTGAAATGCTTCAGGTAAACAGAAAATTCAGTCTAGTGTTTCTTATAGAAAGGGTTAGCTGAAAAGTACTATCGAAGGTGAACAGTCAGAACAAAGATAAGAGACGTTCAGCGGCTATCAACTAAAATATTCGAATACTCGTCAGTAATTAGAATATTTTCAGCTTTATTGCTATCACTGCAAGACTCAGGTGACATGATGGTTTTGTAAACCCAATTTGCCACAGAAATCCACGGATAGGTTTGTCCGAATCACGGCCTTTACCGAACCAAACACGGGACCAAAAAACTCCACACCAAGTTCACACACTCCTTTAGAGTGTCTAAATGGTTGAGTGTCAAGACTGTCGCTCTTAAAGTCCCGTCAAACGGATAGGATTAGCTTCTTGTGCACACACATACTGATCTATCACACGCGCAATCGCATCATACAACTACTCACTCTTCCAGCTGCAAAATAAGAACACTTCTGAACATCAAGGTCTTTTGGATACAACAGAATAGGACTCTTCTGCTTTTGGCCACACTAGGGGTGGGCTAAGTTGGGTTACGACGTTCTCGTGACGACGCTCAAGTCGCCCGAGGATCCCATCCATGCGCACCATTTGCATAGTCCAAGTGAGAGAAAACGAGAATAAATTGGATAAGGCGTTGCGCATGCGCGAGGGTACGCAGAGTCAAACTGAACGAATAGACGAATCAAGAGTCTATTTTCAATGTTGATGATAGGGTCTGCGTGTTGAGGATGGGCGGTCGGGCATCTGGAACGCAACTAGCTGAGCCACATGCGGTTCCACTCACACAAATCGTGTAAAGCCTAAACCGGAATGAGAAACATGCACGTCGTAGAAAGCAGTTGCAATCCAACAGTGTATCGGATATCCCTTTATGTACGTATGATGGATCCTAACGCCAATCTGATTGAACATTGACAACAATCTACGTGACCGACCACTCACATTCCTTATCTGGTTTCCGGTTGTGGATGTCTTTGGAATTAATTTCAGTCCAATGTGTACAACAAATACACAGATCGGATTTGGGGCTGGTTGTTGACTTGAGACACTTGAAAACGCAAACAACAACAGAATATGTTGCAACATCGAATGAGCAATGACGGAGTTTTATAAGATGTACCCAATTCACTCAAAACTAATGAGTAGTGTGACAGATTTATGTGTTTTTTAGATGAGACCCAACTGTGAAAAGTCAGGGCTTCGGCTGGATTCGAACCAGCGACAGACACAGCATGCTTCAACGCGGCAAGCGCTCTACCAGCTGAGCTACGAAGCCACACCAGGAGCTCGGAAATTTCACATTTGGGCTCACTCAAAACTATCGATCTGATTCCCGAGAAGGTGCTTTTTCCAAAAAGTATACGAATTCGTGTAATTAGTCAATCCGTGCATATAACAATAATTTAACCGGTCGACCGGTGAGACAGGAGATAGTTCATTCTCAAAGTATGTCTATCAATAATTGTCTACTTGAACATGAGTTACGTGAAAACCCACGGATTAGACGTGATGTGCTAGTATGTAAATATGTGATCTCTGACATTCTGTGTTCCACCAACTTACCTCATTTTCTGTCCGATCAGTTGTTGCCTGTGTAAATAATGACTGTGTTGTGATCGGTCCGTGTACCTCTGTATGCGAGTCACTCGGAAAGTCCTCTCCATCCTTCTCAGTGAACTGAAAATGTCAGGTTTTTAGTGTGAAACATCGCTCCATGGAACAGTCAACACATGAGAGTAGGAGGTAGGGCGAATTAAATGTAGCGCAAACTTGAGAATTATTGCAGCAGCTTACAGGTTGAAAGTGAGGAAACCTAGTCCTATCCTCACTCGTTACCTATGTTTCAGCTCGTGGCAGCGGGCGTGACAGTCAATAGTCAGCTTCTTAATTATGACCTGCAATTTAGTCGGCGCACATAGATGCATATGAGCTATTGAGTAGCTTCAATTCGTTAGCTTTACCAACTGTGGTGGAACCGTCTGCTTTAGATTTACTAAACATGACAATCCGAAAGTATGAGGACAGGCTGATCGTCTGTCTGCCAGTTAAGCTTACATCTGTCTGACCTAACTGGCAGTTCGAGCATTCGTTTAACTGGATTCGTCGCTGGCCATCAGTTCGAAGAGGGTTTTTGTATACACAGAATGGAGTAGCGATGCTTGATTACAAGCACCCCTTGGTTCCGTAACAGACGATTGTTTACGGAGGGAAGCTAAACGCGTCCGTTTTATATATCACATGTTGCGTCATTCAATGACGCTTCACAACCAAAGATGTAGGCTTATTTAGACGTTCGTTGTCAAGTTGACAGAAGATTGTGTAACTGTTTGTGGATTCCATTTCTGCAGTTTCTCGGCAATTTAAATTCCAAGACGATATTCGATCCCACCAAAATGAGACATTTTTCATTCACAGTTGTATTCATGGGTTATGTTAACTATTCCTAAATCAAGTCAAAATATCCGGGAAAGAAGTACAGAATGTGTTTGAATTGGCTTCTGTGTGGACTAGATAGGTGAGTTCCCGTTCACTCGCTTGTTATCTATACTAATCGAGTTCCTTTTTCCCTTTTTCGCTTTAATTCATTAGTACGTTCATATCAACCACCCACTATCGTTCTTCCTCGTTTAGCAAGTTAGTTAGGATGCAGTTTCCGTTCACTTGTATAAAACCGAGTAACTTTTCTGGCTGGGAGACTTTTTCCTGCCAATCTTCTAATGTTTCCTTCTTTCATTTTCGATTTTTATCACTTATGCACACAAACATCCACGGTAACGTTGCTAGAGACGTTAGGAGGGCTGGTAACTGACCGGACTCAGCTGTGTGAATGATGCAGTTGTCTGGTTGACTCAATTGTGAATTAATCTCAACTGATGAGACAGGTCGGTAAAGGCCGCAACTAGGCGGACGTTTAGTAGATGACCTTTTACTCTTGAGAACAATTTGCTGTTTGTTTCTGTAGTGTGAGCATCTCCATGTTGGATGGTTTAGGTTGAACATACCGTACACACAGTCACTCTAACCAACGTCGTTATGTTCGGTCACGAGAAGTTATTGTAAAGAACATTCTTATGACGAAAGTGTCACTGTAGTACTTATAAGTAATACAGTTTTGATGCTCAACGGTAGAGTTCGTGGATTTCAGCGTGAAATAGTTGAGAAGTTCAACTTGAACACACAATCTGCTGGATCATTCGTTGGATTCTATGACATAGCGGGTTGGATGGGTAACTAAGTCCAAATGTGAAAACTTCTGAGTCCCCTGGTATGAGGCTTCGAAGCTCAGCTGGAAAAGCACTTGCCGCGTCTGGGCATGTATTTTTCAGTCGCTGATTCGAATCCAGCCAGAACCCAGATTTTCCGCAACTGGGTCTCATAGAAAACATCATTATAAAGAACAAGTAGGTCATCCAGGAAACACACTTATAGCCGTTACAGGTGAGTGTGTGGGGTGAACTATAGATGTAATCTTATTCTACGAACGTTATGCCAACTGATACATCCGCCAAAGAATCCAAGTAGCGTTCTATATTTCGACCGAGGGCTATCTGATTATAACGGGCAGTAGAGTGCATGTGTCCTCGCACAAAGTTTAACACAGCTACCATTCTGAATGATTTAAGCGTGGACATGCTGGTATGAATAGCATTTCAGAAGAGGAAAATGTGCACTATCAAAGGTTACTTTGGCCATTAACAGGCCCAAACCTAGAGATAATGTCGATGCTCAAGAAGAACCGTTGCCTCTTGTGGGTATACCTACCTTGGCAACCACGTGCCGCTTCTGTTCGTACGATGGCACGGTGCCTTCAATGAACCATTGTTGTACAGAAACAAAACTTGGTAACCTACATGTATCACAACAAATAAGTTTCAACGGAAATTTTCGTTACACCTACTCAAATGTATACCCAAAGAACCTCACCCCGTAATAAGGCTAACACTTCACAAGTCAGCCTAAAGGTAAACAACAGAAGAACCAGTGTAGTTCGGACCAAAGAGGTACTGTGTGACGAACATCGTGAAAAGATTTGGAAATGTGACAAAACTTGGTGGGTATTCGTTGCAACGAAATGGCTGATGTAAAAAATACGTCAACTTCAGTCCCACAGTTCTCGATCTAGGAGAGCGTTATTGTGCATACGCTATCGGGAACTAAGTCCGGTTTTTACCCTCTTATTTGCTTTTGAACTGCGATTTGTGTTTCCTTCCAGAATGGCATGGCGGTTAAGCATCAGTGACAATCAGCGACACAGTACTCTCACCAATGATTACGATGATGAAAACGAGTGAAAAGGCTAACCAAATAATCCAGTGTTCTAACCTTCTTTCGATTCCGTCTTTAATTTGTCATGTTGCTGTATGCAACAGACACACAATAATTCCCTCGCAAGCATATCGCATAAAGGAGAGTTGATGAACAGAAGTTAATGTTGACAAAAGATGTAGTAATCTGTTTTTCATCCGATTAAACCAAGTTATATGAACTGGCTACTTCATAAATGATTGGAAATCGGTTTCTGTGCGGTCCTCCAAAAGGTCTCTACCGGTCTTCTGGCAAATGGTGATGTTAGTGCACATTAATATCGGTCTAACTTAAACACATTATTTTTCTCGTCACTTAAGACCACTTCATCATATGCAGTTGTTGCTTGTGGTCTAGTCCCTTTGTGTCGGATAGTCAAAAGCGGATATGATCAACTGTTAGTAGGGTACTGGGGTTAAGTTTCTAAGATTTATTTGAATTGCGCAGCTGATGCAAGTTACCTCACGCGTCACGTCCAAAGTTTCATGAATAGGTCGCGTATACCATCCTTTGTTCCTGGTAAGTCTAGCAACTTCCGAACTTAGGTGGTTGTTAACTGCTGTTTTGGAACTATCCAACAGCTATGCAATTCTGCGATAGCTAGCACACAGTACGGCAAACACCGAAACTACGATTCTGATTTATCCGTGAGAGTTCTATTAGAGTGATTACAATTAAAAACCATCACTGGTGAAACCGAACTGTCAGTTATTAATAGATGAGCAACACTCACCAGTCGGCTTTGATTTAAGTGATAGGCTTTGATAGCATCACGTGATTAACACTCACAATAAGTGAAGCGGATCAACTGTTCCGAAGGGTGAAGCAGAACGAGCCCCTCCTAGCATTCTTATAATTCTGGAACAATATGGTGTTCAATGCTATCCCCATTTCAACAGGATTTCTATCCTAAGGCGAACTCAGGTAGTTTGCATAAACTTGTTAAGACTGTCATGAAGCAATTCACTCGCCGCGTACTGACGGTTAATTTTCAGTTGACTAATATCGACGTGTGTTTACGCCCTCACCCACCCCAGTGGAAAACAATAGAGAATGCAAGATCCCATGCAACCTTTGAACTTTCACGTCGGCCCCCGGCGACTAATAGGGAGAGCTAACAACTGAAATTTGGAGCATCTAGCCGATAACGTTTTATTACTGTATGGTATAGGTAAGATGTAAAGTTACGACTTCTAATCTAGTGCGAATTCATTTTGAACTGTCGATGCTCAGTCACTTCGATCGAAATGCGTAGAAAAATTACTGTTTCCAGTTGACCATCACTCACATTTGATCGCAGCCTTCGCATTCAGATAGACTTTCCAACAGTGGTTAACACGGTTGCATCATGATTGGAATGTCCGGAGTTCAAATCCCGGCCGTGGAAAGGATATGCGTTACTGATGAGCTCCAATGTGAGCGAAACTCGGGTCTAGTGCTTCTTTTCGAAGGAGGCTGGCTGGAAAGTCTATCTGAATGCGAAGGCTGCGATCAAATGTGAGTGATGGTCAACTTGAAAATAAACCAAATCCCCGACTACTCATTACTATGTTTCACCCGGCGAAAAACTGCTCTGTTGGTTGAATTTATTAAAAATGTTTTCCAAGAACTTCTAAAATCACAGTAAGACAGAGGACGGCCTTTAGATCGTCCTTGGCGGTAACTAATAGACATACTCTGTATTTTCATTGACCAAGGGCTTGCCGAACACTGTCGTTCAAAATGTTATCCAATTCAACGTAAGTTTCCTATTGGAGACTTTTTAAATGTTCCTTCACATCTTCACACCCGGGTGTAACTACTGTTCTAACACGCGCTCTGTTGATTTCTAACTCAACCCGACCTTTCTGTTCATGAAACCCAGAGGATGCTGAAGCCGGATTTGTTTCAAAATTAACAACTTTTCCCAAACCCACATTCACTTTTAGACGAGGAGGGTTGAGTATGTCAGCTCTGCCTTGTTTGTGGGGTACAGAAAGATGCTAAAAGAAGAGTATCTACTGCGTGGAGTGTTTGAAGCTTACCGTAGATAGTTGTGTTATGCTAGATGACATTTGAGCAGCTCGTTCAGTGAAAAGCGGAGAATAAACCTGTCACTTATGTGATCATGTCTACACTCTTTCGATTTATGTAATCATTTCTCTAATAGTTCACTAATTACAGACAATATTGAGACTTCTCGTCATTTTTGTTTTCTTACCACCTGAATCAGTTCGTGTATTCAAGGTCTGGGGACCTATCCATTACACACTAAAAGATCGTGTATAGTGTGTTCAAACAAGCAACTATCAAACATCTGTGGCAATCCGTACAACAATTATCATACAATGAAATGCAAAAAAATCAAGAATTTGCTTAGGGTGATGAATTACAAATGGCCATAATATCAGAGACACAAAAAACAACAGTTTGGTCTTAATGGGTCACTAAAACATGCTTTGTGCAATGGTCATGCATTATGTGTGTGTGTGCGCCACAAAAAAAGTATTGTGGTAGAAATTTAATGATAAACATGCAACTAACCAGAACCAAAATTTTATTCGACAGAATTATTCATGCACTAAACACACTCACCAGTTTTCATTGACTATGCTAGTATCCGTTAATATACAATAACTAATCAAGTGGAATTAAAATTCCCTCATATAAAAAGCAATACACAGATACGGCGTAGTGACTCACTGTGTGTACTTCGTCTTCTTGATAAATTTCATCTGGTGAAGATGAGTCAGGGTAACCAGCTCGTATGATACCATTTTCGTCCTGTATTGAAATGGGCACCGATGCTCCACTGTCCAGCCCACGTGATAAACGAGAACTGGTTCGTTTCGGTGGCTCAGGTCTCATCCTTGAGTGTTCTATCCGCATACTTGATTTTTTAATATCATGTTCGTAACGATCTACAGATCGCTTCATGTAGATTGCGAGAATTGAGCAAGAATTTTTGTGTTAGAGTGACAATAATCAGTGCAGACTGAAAGATTCAACCCAGATCAATCAAGTGATGACAGTTAGTCTAATATGACACCCAGGTGCATAAAAAACGTTTCTGAAACTTACCATGTTTATAAGATAAAACTGATGATTTTGCTGTTTGCAGTTGAGCGTTACGAGTGAATCAGAGATACGTTTGACTAGTATAAAGTTCAGTTATCAATCTACACTTAACTTAAACTTAACAAACAGTTAACCGTTTGAGTACCCGTTAAATTGTTTGGCACGGAGATAGCATTTTAAGACCACAGGTGCACATAGTTAGCACACGATGACGTGGACAACAACACTGTTGCCTTGTCATATGTTTCGCTGGGAAAAAACACGTCAGTGAAAGTTGACGTTAACAAAACGGCAGATTCAAACAGGATAGTTCAAAGACAAATACCATATGAAGTTAGTAAGCAAATTTGCCTTAACTGCAAATGCTACTAACACGAAAATTAAGTAGATTCCTAAAACCCACATATCAATATGGATCATGAGTGACTCACATAGAGTAAATAAATACTGACAACCGACTGTTGTGAGAATATGCTTGCTATTATCGAATTTATGAATTTTTTCTAAGAGTAACAATTTACATCGATGAAACAGAAGACATGCTTGAAATGAGGATCGAAACACACATGTTAAACTAACTGTTGACTGCATACTATCAATAACTAATGGGAGAGAGACCCTTCACCCCAAAACCATAACACACTTATCGATCGAAGATCCCAATAGCAACAGTGCATGATGATGCATAATTCATAAGCTTAGAAATAATATAAGGTTTCCTGAAGCAAACACCAGTAGTTGACCTAATGAGCCAAAACAATTGACAATCTAATTCTGATTCCCATAGGATCCTATCCCATTGGTTTGTATGTTTGTTTTTCAAGAACTGTTGTTTTTCGTCAGTGAAGTGTTAATTTCGCTTTCACTTAGATAACACGATGAAAAATAACGGGAATGTGTGAAACGAATCCACATAACAATTTGTGTTTTTAAAATGACAAATTCAAATGTGTATACTTCGTTTGAAAGATAGGTGAATATGAGCCGCAAACACTAAGGATTGTGGTTAGACACTGTACAGTCGATGAATCGGCCACACCCAAAATTAGGTCAGTGAAAGGATACTCAACGTGATCGTCTCACTAGCCAAATCCCAAGTCCTAATCCTAATGAGGATATCCAACATTGATGGTTTCTAGCAAAAGTATGGTATGTTCTCTCTACGTGAGTCAACCGAAATTCACATTACAACGAAAGCACTGGTTGAATTAAATTGATGATCAACCAGTAACAAATAAATTCATGCAGTGTAAATCTGTGATCACGTTTCTAGCAGGCTATGTAACAATCAGAACACGAACCAACCTTTCATACAAACTGTCATACAATTGCGTCCCCCTTGAACTGACTTAATACAACTCCACAGAGGGATCCGTTGGTTGGGAACCCAATATGATTCAGGACGAACACAGACACTCATTTCGTGTGCAAATAACTTTTTTTATACACACTTCCACCCCAAACGTTACCACTCATAACTGCTTTGATGCACATGCTAACAAGAGATCAATGGCATCAGCCGTGAAGTTGTGTGGCTTTGAATGGCTAGAATATCCACACTTATGATAATAGACGGATTGTTTAGGCCTCTATTAACCATAGATAATCAAAAAATTTAGTATGTTAAGTCACACTTTGCCGATATTTCTAGAGTGAGTCATGTTGTCAAAAAAGTATTAACACTTGAACAGTTCGACCAACGGTTTGCTGGAAATTATACAAAAGCTGGGATTAGTCGGAAGATTTACAGCTGGAGTGGGTTACACAACGCTCAATGGAGTGCGCTGTGCATTCATGTTCACATCATTTTTTTTAGAATACTGCTTACAAGGTTGGCTAACATTCGAGTGATGACTTTCAGTCTGAATGATCTACAAGCACATCGATCACTCATAACCTACAACCTTGAATCCGACTGAGAAAACGATCAAACTTTTGATTCACGTTTAGCACCAATGAGAAGGACACTACCGTACAGAACAGCAATAAATCTGATTGTGTACTGTGTTCCCCGGACCTTAATCAATTGTCTTAAATATGTATACTTTGTGACAACTAATATTAGCCGTCTCAAGCCGATACTAAGTGTAGAAAAACAATCATACGCAAACCTCAGACTCTCATGGACCTAATAGTTTAATACTGCATCCTTCTCTCCACTAGTCATATATTCGTATATGTACATATATATTCTTGGTTATTATCGTTCAGTACTGGATGGGCAACGTAAAATGCTGGAACCTAACGGTACCAATTTTCTCACTGCCAATATTAACCTGTTAATGCAATCAGTAACAAGTCAAGTCGGGAGGTAACTGAGATCAAGCACATTGGAATAAACAGCCGAAACGACATACTGATACTTCAGGTTATAACGTCTAAGCATATCGTCAAACAAGCAAGCGATAATCTCCAGATACAAGTAGTTAATCCGGTGCACTGCCCTACGATCGATCATGAGCATCCGTGATTAGGATGTCACCTTTTCAGTATTTGGTTACAATCGCATATCAATAAAGAGTTAAACTGGTGTGAAAAGTTGCTTGCAGGATGTACTGTCCTCGAAAGAACCGTTAACAAGATTCACAAGAATATTGAGTACCGAAATGTGCTCGAACTACCCACGTTGTTTGTCATTCACTTCCGTAATGATTCTTCTCCAGCTTTTCTCACTCAAGTTCAACACCTTCATTTTGATGCAGTTCATGAACTTTTGTCTCTCTAGTTTCACACCTATAATCAAGCAAATCACATTCCTTAGACTACCTTAGACTACCTTTAGATGCGATGCACGTAAAAACCGACCATTGAAGCGATCACCAATTCAGCCCAAAGTAGTCATGGCTGTGCACGGTTGACACTGAGATAAAATGTATGTGGATCATTGCTCTGTGTGTGCATTATAGCACTGGAAGTGAACTCAACTTCGAATGGAGAATGTGAGAGGGTAAACTTTAACAGGCAAAACGTTGTTATCGAAAGTTCTGTCTGATGGGAAACAAGCATGACACTAATAATTACCAGCCGCCATGGTTGAATGAGAGGTATTTCTCGACAATTACAGCGTACAGGCCCAACGAATTAAAACAGTAGTTTAAAGCGAAAAACGTCTACTGGAAGGCATGGCAGCCACGTGACACCAGTTCTAAACCTACCGCAGACAAAGATCACACCAACTGACCCACTCATTGTGTTGTCACTTGTGTAGTTGGC
>QNGE01000079.1:82881-178782 GCA_008508345.1 Paragonimus westermani | reverse complement strand
ATATGCACTACTGACGAGCTCTAATGAGAGCGAAACTCGAGTCTAGTGCTTCTTTTCGAAAGAGGCTGGCTGGAAAGTCTATCTGAATGCGAACGCTGCGATCAAATGTGAGTGATGGTCAACTTGAAAATAAACCAAATCCCCGACTAATCAGTACTCTCACGTTACTTAACGAATCTGAGCTTTCCAGTACGAGTTTCTACTAAGTAAACGCGGACCTGGTAAGAGTAACCGGGTTCAGTGGTCGATAAAGCTTCCCCTAGGGCATGTACGGATATAAGAAAACGATAACGGAGAGGTAAACGGAAGATAGACGCCTCAGGCTTCTGAGTAGAAGGAACTAATTCCTCTTTTGCGCGATGTTGATAAGCTGATATATTAGCACTAACGGTTGGCCACACACGCAGCATTATGGAAGATTACATTAAATCTGTTTAGTGACCTCTGTTCTGACTTGCGTATTCATGTTATGCATGTTGCGTCAGTGAGCGATAACTCTTTTTTTAAAAGGGTTACAGGCGATAAGGTGGAAAAACGTGACAGGATTTTGGTTAAAATCCCTGATATCGTCTAGACTACCGATTGTCTTCCATCATCGAGTTGTCCGGTTCGACACTTGTATTTAGTTGGTCTACAGAATGTGGTCAGACTAACACGTAATTGTTGATCTAGTGAAATCGAAATGGAAACTCACCAGATTCTGCCAGCTGGATGATTCGACCACATTTGCATCAGGAGCCGCATACATGGGCAGCCAGTCGGCCTGAGAGAATCACAAAGTGTAAATTCGAATTGAAAATCAAATAGGTGGAGTGTTTACGTAGCAACGGGACAGACTTGACTGCCAAACGATGTTTACGTAGGCATTAAAAAGATGGTTGTCAACCAGGAGGATCTTAACTCACGATCAAAAATGCGTTTTATCTTTTCGCTTTATTAACAACCATAAAACACGCGGAAAAATAGGGTTTGTCAAATCAATGTACCAGAATTAACAACGTTGGTATTCTATTTATAAGGTACTTTATGCGAAACGCTGTTACATACATAATAAGTGATTAGAAACGCACATAAACAAAGCCTTGCTTGAACGCTGAAAACGAGTTGGTTAACGCCAAATCCACCACACAAAAACAGTTAGGTTAGTTGTGCATGGTTAAACATTTGCTTTGCTGTAGGATTGATAACTAACATAGCTGACCTAATGCTTGATGGGTTTCTCATATCAAGCATCACTCGTGTAATGAGCCTAGCCAGACCCAACTCACCGGAGACTGTAGACTTCGAATATCCTGCGAGAGAAGTAGTAATTTGAGGAAATATAATTAATTTATTTCTGCTTATTTCGGTTGAGTGTTTACCAGGGCCAAGTATTCTAAGAAAATGTATCGAACAATTAGGAGCAGCTATCTCGATATCGGGTCAATTTTGATGTTAGGACGAAAGGTCAAATTCACGACGTTCTACTCCGATTGAATAATGGTTTTTTGTAAGACCAAAACAAGATGTAAACAGCACAAATGAAAGTATTATCAGGATGCTTGTTGTCATCAATGAATACTCGGAAAAACTCGATCGAATGTTAATACATTCACTTAAGCATGACTGTCTTTCTCTAGGAGCAAGTTGGGTTAATTTACACCCTGTAACATCTGTTTTCTGGGGTATACTGTTCACCACTATCCATTGCTTATAGATTGTAAGTTATTTGTGTAAGTTTTTCTGTGTACATATAAAATTCGCACGTATATCGATTTCTCTCTAGTCTCAGTCAAAGTCACAGCTTCGACGAGGCTGAGAAGCTGACAAATCCGCCGGATTAGTGTCGGAAGCAAGGTGGATAGCAAATACACTTTACCCTCTGAAATGATAGTCAGAGTTACTCGTAAGTGTCGCAGTAATCAACAGACAACGGATTAACTGTACCTCAGGCGGATATTCGAAGGGCAAATCACCATAATTTAGCTCAAGTGTGGTGTCCACGAGAGAAGCTGCGGGGAAAATCGGCTCACACTGCTTGAGTAATTGTTCCGGAAGCCAGTATGCGTTGCCAAATAGACGACCATTCTTCGACCATTGTATTACACCGGTATCAAGATCAAGGAAGCAACCGATCACATCGTCTTTGCCAAAAGCCTTTGTTAAAAACAAAATTAACAAGCTAACCACGAAGGCCGAAACCATATGCAAGAATTTTGTCGATCAAAATGTTATATCTGAAAAACACGAACATCATGCACGTATTTTCATATGCAGATATCGTTAACCCAGTGAAAATCTTTAAAATGGTTGAATGTATTTAATACTCATCGTAGTAGATAAACAATGGACTGATATGGTTGGAACACTTCCAATAATTCTTCAACATAAAGTCACTTTCAGTGAGTTTATTGACGTGAACTCAATGGAGGGACAGTATACATTTATCCATGCGCACATTTTGTCACACAGCTGACTGAACAACAGGGGTGCGTTTTACTCAACCCACTTGCGTCTAGTAGAAACAGATCTTATAAAGTGTAGCAGACCTCATAATTGAGATGATGCCTCGTTTCGAAAAATATAGGCTTCGGCTGGATACGTACCGGTGACAGAAACCGCATGAAGAAACGCGACAAGTGTTCTATCAGCTGAGCTACAAAACCATGCTCGGAAGTTCCGCGTCTGTTACCCACTCACCTCATTGTTCCACATACAATCTATCACATGATCTAGGGGAACAGATTCCCCGGTAGGATTTTTCGAACAGTTCACGATTGAATCTACCAACGCTAGTAGTGAGCACTGAACTTCTATTGCTAATACATGGGGATGGATTCCATATGACAAAGTAGATTGGATGGGTAACTAATTCCAAATGTAATGACTTCCGAGCTCTCGGTGTGGCTTTGTAGCTCAGCTAGTAAAGAGCTTAATGCGCCTGGGCATCTTCTTTCCGTCGTTGGTTCAATCAATTCAAAGTCCACATATTCCGCAATTGGATCTCATCCGAAAACAACTCTGTTCGTACTGGCAACAATTGGTAGGAAATGCATTATTTCAGTCTCATTGCACCCAGATTCACATATGCACAATCCAGTTCGTCAAGCAAATGGGGATCGACAACTTAATAGCTTATCAGTAGGTTTACACAGCATAAAGTAATGTATACACAATCAGGATTAATGAGAATTTGCACTAGAAGGACGATAGCGTTCACGAATGTGATTCTAAACTAGATAGTAGTACAAACTGTTCCCATTCAGTAAACTGTTTGATTGTGGCGCATCAGATGGCTGCTGAAAACGTGAAGCGACAGTCATACAATGAACTGTGGAGACTGTTGAGACAGTCAGAATAAGTCCAAATCAATGGGAGATGTGCGTATGTGTACACACACACACACACACAGTTAGCGTGATTGCTAGTGTCCCAAGTGATCACAAGAAAAAGTGCACCATGGAATAGTTCAGAAACACACATTTGCTGGCATTCTACTTCTGCCGTTTGTAAGTATGACTACAAATTGCTGCGTACACACAACCCGTACTGTAGTAGATTGATGAAGAATTTCCAAAACCTTAGATCCATCTTTGGTAAATTGAAATTTTTATTCTGTAGCCAAGGTAATTTACTATAGAGCATACTCCTTTCTTCGCGATGAGCACTTTCATGGGAGCTTCGGACAGATTAGAATCGTTCTTGTTTTGTTGTAGTTTTGATAGAAGAAACATCAAAACTTACCGCGATGATACGGCTACAAAACAAACCCGTATCAGTAAGTCCTTCATACCACAGCAAAACAGTCCACATATGACAGCGCACAAGAAACATTAATTGTGTCAGTAAAGTCTCACTTTCATTGAATGCTTCAATAAAAGGCAAAATCTATCGGTATTCTCAGGCTGTGCATACTGATAATTCTCGCCTGTCCCACTCGTCTGATTAGAACAGGGACATAAGCTATAGTACCGTAATGCAGTTGGATGTTTATTGGGAACCGAATGTTTCGGACATTTATCTATTAAACTAAAAGTAACTAAAGCGGAATGAATAACTAGAATAACTGGGGTAAACAAACCTCACGAGTTCTGCTTAAACAATGTGGTTCACACTCGGCGATAACATCAGTAGGTTAAAGGACTAACTGCTTCGGAGAAAACCAAGGCTTGTGTGTTCCAGACTGCTGGACGTTCGGCCCTCAACTATCTGTTCTGACGAACCATTCAGAATAGCACGGAAGGAGGATTTTCATTCAGAACTTGCGTTTATGAAATGTTCTCAGAGTGATTTGTTTATACAAGAGATTAATAATAATAATAATAATAACACGAAAAGCTTCTTCAACACACTTCAACCTAAACGAAATGTATGTTTCACCATAAAACGAACCTCGCCATAGTTTTCGATTATATCTGCATGAACCTTCTTTCCTTGATTCCCCGTAATACCAAATCCGTCACGATCCGCACCAAAACCGTAACCAAATGGATCTAAGCCCAAATCTAAATTGGCTCCATCTAGCGACCACCCGATCCGCGCCAGACCGGAATCTTCCATCACCTTGACCTCATAGTAGTACTTGCCGGAACCAAAAATACCCTTCAGATGAGGTTGAAAAACAACGGTTTTCATCAGGTGTTGAACAAAATTCCATACACAGAAAGAATTGTTGATTAATTGAAACGTTTTCAGTAAACTGATGATGGTTTAGACGTGGTATTGAGTGGAACGGTGCGAGACACGGAACTCAGATGATCTGAGACAATGTGTGGGTGACACCATACAATAAATCTGAAGACTTTCATTTCAGTGTGGGCATTGAATAATCACATAAGAATACAGTCCGCCTTCAAATACTGATGAACCTTTTAAAGATACGATCGGTTAAACGACAATTCCCTGATGAAATCTGAGAAGATCGCTGGAAATATGAGACGTTATCGCTAAGCTGGTCAAAATAGTGGTTAAACAGGGTTTCATTACATCTTTACAAGCTATCTCAGCAGACGGGATAATTAACCAAAAGTGCACCGAAATGGTGATCATTTGAGAGGGCAATGAAAAGATGAGAAACGACCCAATCTGGATCAACAGAATGACCTAATGGTTACTGACTGTGAGCTTTTCGACATGAGGGTGTAGAAGAGGTTTAATCATTCCGCGTGACGTGGCATTTGTATTGATGTGAGTGCGTACCAACAAAAAATGAAACAGATGATCCGTAAATAAATGCTTGCTTTGTGGTTTTACGTTTTCGTCTTGGTTGTTTGGTCGCAACAGTATGCCATGCATATTGTTAAAGACTAATCGAAAACTGTCTAGGCAGAGATCGTGTAGTACAGTGTAATTTTCAATCCTTTCTTGCACTCATTTGATACGGATATTCTGGAGAGCTCCGAATCGATTATTTTGTTCTACGAATCAATACAATTAACTGGTAAAATAAGGTGGATAGGAGAGAACTCTTCAAGCATTTAAATTACTAACCGTATCAGCTTTTAAGATTGCAAACTGATCATGATGTAGAAGGCCATTGACGAACAGGCTTGTTGCTTTCATCCGCTAAACGATCTTTCTGTCAAGAAATTTCTTTTAAATTGTTCAGTAAGTGCTCCTTACATAAGTTTGTGAGATCACACAAAACAATGTACAAGCTCGAAACAGCGATACCTACTGAATGAAACGTCCTAGCATAAAAACATCTCGAACCTGAATTAATAACCCTGAACCATGACATCATGTGATGTGATACAATAAATGGAATGGAGTATCACACTATGGTTCTTTTTGAGGTAAATACCTTAATGCACCAATACTCAATGGAGTAGCGAATAGGTGTGATTCCTCGTAAACCACTGAGTTTTATATAGTGTATATCGTTGGTCTGCTTGCACACAACTATGTTAAGATCACCTATTGAAGTGAGCAGTGAAAAACAATCAACTTATGTAGTGAACTCCATAAGACAAAATACCTAATCTCTTTACAAGAAACGCTATCCTGGAAAGTAAAAGTGGTTCCTCTTAGGAGAAAATACTTCAAACGTATGAAAAGCGACTGATGTGGCAACGATACAGTAAGCAATACAAATTTACTTCATAGGAATTATTCACATAAGCATGCTCTCGTCAGCAATATTGGAACGTCATCAAAAATGATCCTTGTATGTAGAATAAGTGTAAAACTCTACAATATAAGGCATAGGACCGAGTGACCCTCGCTTACAGACAGTTGTAGTGATTACTCAGTAAGTAGACCATAAGGAATAAGCAAACACTGAGATGCAAAATAATACTGACCATGAACGGTTCTTACAAATAATCCGGAAACTGATAACAATCTAGTTAGCGTCATACAGTTCAACGTTTGCTGTTGTGTGTCATTATTCCACACAAGTCTGGATACCATCAGGCTGCACCGGTTTGCATGCGGGCTAAACAATGAGTATTCGGGCCGAATAACACTCGTACACTAGAAAAACAATGAACTGCATTCTGTCTGAGTTGGTAACCATAAAAAGTTCAACAGGAAAATTAAATTTTTAAGGAATAGCGTTCAGTCAGTTAACTATTCTAGGTGCTCTCTGAAACGGATCAGATGTGGATGGTTTCTTTCAGTTTTCCAGCTGGATGACCACTTGTTTGCATTACAACACTACCTCTTTGGTGAATAATTTCTAACACCCAGAATGCATAGGAAAACTGTTGATACCCTCTGTGAATATCGAAACCCCTTCCCACAAGGAGTGCTGCTGACACCTCGTCCAGCACTTTTGAATATTCCCCAGGTACGGCTGTGTAATGAAGTGTTTTATCGCCAGAAGTTGAACAGAGATCCGATGACGTCTGGAAATGATATGCGCCCAAGTATACAGACCAATTTTACGGTGGTCATAGAGTTCATCGGTTTACTGAGGTCAAACACTTACTGACATGTTCCAAAAATTTGGGACTGTATTTTACACAAAAGTTATCGCTAATAACCATTAGCGCTTGATGTTCTTATGGGAAAAATTGATGCGACACCATAGTAACCATGTCCTGAATGCCAACTGAGACTATTATTGTGATGTAGTAAAAACCATCTGCTCTTTTGGTGACAGTCATAAGTACACCCGTTTTTTTATATTTGTTGTGAAGGTGACGTACCCAAAACAACTTGGTTTTGGCTTTTGATAAACTTTCTGAATATATCTGAATGGTTAAACTTCGCTTTGTTTCGTAGTGACCTACCATGCTCGAAAAGTGACTGGTATCGGTCAGTAAGGCAATCTAATGAAAATCCCCAGCGTCCTCATCCACTTGGATCAAGCCTGCCCGAGAGAATATAACTATAGTGAATACTCTAAAATAAAGCCAACGCGCATTACCTCATACACACTTACAAGAGAGAATCATCAAAGTGCATCGTTCGCGCATCCCTCAGACCGACAGATGGACGCTTAGCTGGCGAGTGTATGTCAGCTTTCAGTCTGAAAAGCTGAAAACGAACAGTGTTTTGCACACTACTAACCCGAACTGTGACCAGTGTGTAAGCACGGTGCGTCTAGTCTGACAACCTTGTCGTTTTGTTTCAACCTGGGACAAATGACCCACTGAAACTCCTCAGAGGTGTTTCGTACACACTTACTGGTGGTTTGTTGTCTCAAAAAACCTAACGGAAACAACCTTTGCATCACTAGAAGATGTTTTTTGGACAGGCTCCTTTTCTGACCTTTTCTAGGAAAAAGGACTGCAGTTACAACAAACAAGCGTCGGCAAATTCAAATTCGGTCATTCNTGAGGTATTCGGCCGAGCGTTCGAAAACTCGCACCCCCGACCTGGCAATCCACCACAATTCCACTGAGTTGCATAACTGGCTAACCTTGAGCTTCGCAGCGTGTCAATTCTTGATGAGGGTGAAGCATAATAAGCTGTCTCGACGGATTAGATGTAGCGACAACCTTGACAACTCCAGTGAGCTTGCCGGACAAATAATCATTCTAATACGCTCTATCTCAATAGTTGTGGTAGCATTTATGGCCTCACTGGGTATCCGTATCCTTCATATGTGCAATGGTTCAGCATACCTGATAGCTCGAAGGTAGCGCTGGATGAATGATATGGGCCTATTTGGTTTAGTTAAAAGTCAGTCTATGTGTAAAAAAAGACTACTTCGAGCCGAGACATTCAATCTCTCAAGTAACGTGTCCTAACTATGAGTTAGAAAACCAAATGAGTTTTAGGCATCCACGGAAAAGAGTAAACGTCAACGGTGTAGCCCCAAACTAAGCATGAAAATTTTGAAAGGATCTCAAAACTATTCCCACATCTCTTACAGTCAAACAGGTATCGGTGGAATTGTTCAGCTTTTTTGAACACTGCCTAGGTAATGTCAGATGTAACATGACAACTGCGTTACTCAGACCAAATGCTTGAGAAGGTCCCTCGGCGCGAATCGACGTCAACAACCCACTTCAATAACAATTATGTATTTCGAGAGCTTGAGTACGAATGTCATAGTTGGGTGATTGTGAATAGCATTCCGCCTAGTTTTGAGATGAATATAAGAGACGACCTGTAAAAACTGACCTTGTTTACACGAAAACCTTGCCAACCGGTATTAGCTACTGCTTGAACCATGCGACCGTTAGGAGAGATCAATAAGTTCGTACTGGAGCTGATGTCCGCCGGATTTACCCTCCAACCCATATTGCGGTTCGAAACACGATTGACTTCCAAAGCATTGGCTACCGGGGTCCATGTGGATCCGGTAGCGGAGTTCTGTCGCGGTGGGAACCGGAATGGTTTGTAGCCGAAATTGAAAGCCACTCGCGCGTCTTTCAAAGAGGCCGCTGCAATAGTGTGTGTAAGCAGCATGATCACAAATCCAAATTTAGTTTGGTTATTATATTACATTATTATAATAATATTATTGTATTAGATGAAAACGCTGCATACTGACACGTAACGAAGTACGAATGTAAGTCGAGGAAACGCACGCAAAAATGATTAACCATCTTCTATGCTGTCTACACGGGTTTGCAGTTTTCAGCTACTAAATCCAAAGATGCTAACTGCAGTTAAATGAAACAGTGGAGCAACAACCAACCCAATTCTCGAAATGCTTCCATGGGAGAGTAAACTCACCTGGAAACAGCGGCTCCCCAACGGCGACTGCATACGGTGTGGTGAACGCAGCCGGACCCAGCATGCGACCGTTGTGACTCCACTGAACAGTAAGTTGTGGGGAGTCGGAATCACCCATTTCCAGGAAACAGCCTATTACATCACCGGGAACTACGCGAAGACCGTATTCTTGTACCAGGTTGCCATGGAAAAACTGTCCACCGAGTTTAGGCTTAGTTGAACCACCTACAAAGTTGGTTTGATTCAAAAGTAGGATAACCAATTGTTCCATTTTGATTATTACGTGATATCATTACTATTCTACAACTGAGCTAGTAAAGTGCAGGCGCTACATCGATTGCGGGGTAACTATATTTTCAATATCTGATCTCGAATATTACGTCATAGATTTTTGGGTCATGTGTATATTGGTTTATTTAACATACACCAAAGCTATTCCAAATGGCTAAGGCTGTCTTTCGCTGACATTATATCACCACGGAAAAAAGTGATGTTAAACTGAACGGTGATTGAGCAAATAGAGAGCAATAGGGCTAGGAACACTCATTCGTTCTGTGTGTATTAAAGACGATGTCTCTTTTAGAGATGAAGGAGGACACTCTGCAACTGTTGTAAAATGAGTAAAATGTACTTTTTATGCATACACACAAGACAGCTAGTGTTCCAAAACCGCTGCCTGTCTTCGTCTAATCTCCTAGGTTTCTGAATCATGCTACCGGAAAATCTCGACTAAAACAACATGGAGAAAAACACACTGTATCCGTTTATTAAAATGGCAAGGCCTGACGAAAATAGCTGACAAGTCATTAAGTTAAAATAATTACCTTACATTACTCGAGAATAGTACATAAAAAACCGCATGGCAGTGTTCGCAAGAATACCTTGCGGTCGTCATTTTCTGGTTTCAGTCTACTCGTCGGAGGAAAAAACAGAAAACTTTCATTTACCGTGAAATAATTTTTTTATGAACCCTCAAAGAGATAGGCTACATCGACCGCACGATAGAAGTGCGCCTGACAGAATTTGGATTATCCGCCTTGAGGTGAGGATGACGGAAAACCTTAGTAGCCAGGACAACGCGACTGTCTCTACTAACTGTTCCCAAGTGAAATCAAAAGACGAATGAAAAAGCCACTTAGTTCCATTTCAAGAACGTGTGTATTAGGAAGAAAAACAGGGAATTTAATAAATGTATGGTGACTTATAAACATTCTCGAATCAGAAATCTGGTGGAGCTACTAAAAATAGTAGCTAAGGTCGTTAGGCCATGAATGAACATAGTTGAATAGAGGTCGGGTAATTACCTCTGGGATGCTTCAGGAATTTCTACTCATTCTGACCGAACAAAATCACTTTCTTGGGGTAAACGATTGTGGATAGAAAAAAGAGGTTCCTTGGCATGATTCAATCTTATTCAAAGGTATGTACTACAGACAAGAGACCACAATGTGTGTATATGAAGACAACAGCTGTTATTTGTGAAGTATCCGCACCCAATTTACTACGAATGAAGTCAAACAGTGTGCGCGTCGTGTTATTAAAAATAACACAATGTTAGGAGCAAGTTGTAATACTTTAAGTTTCAACCACCTCTGGTGGCCTTCCTCAGCAATGTTGTAATCGAGATCACTTTAACAAAGGAGCGGAAGCACGTGGGGCTTGCTGTGGTTAGGTCAATTTGTGCTGCATTTGACTTGATTGAGTGAGGGTGAGACAGATGTAGATAAGGCGGGTCCGTGTCTGGTGCTGTTTATTCATCCACGCCACAGTGCAGACAGTGGGTTGCAATCATTGCGATCAACATAAGCGTGCTGTGTGTAAATGGTGAGAGCTTCAGCACAGCACCGCTCCACATAGGAAGGTAGACCCTTGTGAATCACTCGAGTTTGATCAAAACCTATGTTGTGATTGCTCGTAACGTTGTGTTATTCCCAATCTGTTTATCAATACTATGTTGTGATTCTCTGACAGCGCATGTAGTGCGATGGCCGAATCCTTCTTTAGCTTCTGAAACTGATAGGCGTGTTTAGGAGGAAACCTCGTGTGCCTCTTGTGTTCGGCAACACGTACTTTCATTTGTCTTCTTGTCTCTCCAATTTAGCTAACATTGCAGTCACCGCAGTTGATTTCGTAAACGCAGTCTGTCTGGTTGGTCATAGAAACTGGTTCTAAGGTAGTGTCTAAACGAAATACAGTCCGGATAGCGAATTTTTTCAGATGTTTGTTCACGACACGGTATTTGCACAGTAGACTTGAAAGTTCTGGTCGTTTTGGTCTCCTCCCTCAAAGACGTGCGTTTAATTGTGTTCTCAATAAATGCATTCGGATAGTGATTAGCGGCTAGCATTTCTTTAATATGAGAAATCTCTGTTGTTCTGGAGAGCTCAGTAGTGTAAATCTTACTAGCTCTGTTGACGAGTGATTTGATGACTGTTCTCTCATACCAACCAACAGCTGTCAGTTATTTGAAATTCTGTGTATCTGATCCAGCTTGTAGTGGTTCATGAATTTTTTTACATAAAGGTCACGCTATACTGCCTATTAGGGAGTGCGTTTTCCAGAGTACCTAATGACTGGTTAAATGCTATCACGTTAAATGTGTAAAGGAGAGGTCACAGCCAATAAACCACTGCAACGGTTTTGTGGGGACTAATATTCGAATCTCAGTACTGATAGGTGTATGCTAATAATGAGCTCAAGTGAAACAGAAAATCAGGTCCATAATACTTTTGATTGAGTGGATTCCTATTTACAACAAATAAGACTCAAGCTTGAGCACCAAGCATGGGACAACACGTAAGCAACAGAAACCATCGTCTGTCGGGAACCTAGATGGTGCCATGTAAGTAGGACGACAGAATTTAAACTGGTCTTCACTAGGTGGACAAATAGTTACTAGTGTACATAAGTATATCAAATGAGAAACGGAAAAGTCAAACTAATGCCGTGTTCTATGTGGCCAGTTTGAGAATCGTGTGGCTGTATTTTCAACGTTAACGTGAGCCATTATTTCGGAGTGAGGTTCCCGATAATTTGAACGGTGAAGAGGAAATTTGAAAGTGGAAATCGTTACTTATCACCAGTGTGAACTGACTAACACTTACAACTTACCGTAGCTCCGTTGATACTGGGCCGACTTGAATTTCAATGAAAGACGGGTTGCAGTACACGTCACATGACAAACACTATTAGATTTTCCTGCTGTTGGTCACATAACTCCAACCATTCAAAAGTATGCTGAATCAGTCGGGGGGGGGGCGATGAGTTAAGATTTAAACTGTACACAAGCATTGCAGCTGAAAGTTTATATGTGAATGTGAAACACGGCCCCGTTCTGCATTAACCATTATCGGATATAACGTTTGTGTATGCCGCAGAGTAACGTATGACGGACACACCCGGTGAACGACATATACGTTTATTTTACTACATGATTTTATATTAGTTTTGCACTTTTTCAAATTTCAGACAGCGAGGGTTCCCATAAAAGAAGATATGGCTAACGAGGTTTTTCAGTATGTTATCATCAGGCCAGATGTTATGTAATAAGTAAGAAAGTCGTAGTCAAGGGGTAATTATGTGATTCTTGATACAATGTGGAACTAAAACTGTTTCGGGACCAGGGACTACTGAACATTTACTGTGGTGTAGCTGACCTGAAGATGACAGCGAAAACGAGCTTGTTTCCTATGTTTTGAGTCTCTATAAAAACCTCCGGGTATATTTAAACCGAAAGTTCTTGGTTGCATGTGAAGCCAATCACTTCAATACACTCGGATTTACACACCGGAACATTAGATTTAACAACAGCGGGGTGAAAGCACGAACAGAGCGGGGTTCGAGAATTGGGACGAGCAGAGAATGTTAGATTAACGTCCTCACAGGCTGTTGAACAATGGGCTTAATCACTGTCCTGGTATCACTTAAAGCACCACCTCACACATATCTAGATGAGCCCAAAGGGCAGAGAGTAATCTAACTATGATTACAGTATCTGATTTCAGCGTGATTCGTTGTGCCTATAATCGAAAAAAATTGTTTTCGACAAGTCATCTAACTGACGTGCATATTTGTTTTTAGCAATAAATTATGCACCAAAATTGGTTTCACACAAAGGGCGAAGAAGTAGATGATTAATGATAACCTTTCTGTGACTCTTGTAAATCCTACACAAACTTATCAACTAAAAGCAATGAAGAGGAAACAGTGTGATGTAAAGAGCGAAGTGGATTAAGGAAACGCTTCAAGACTGAGTGAGAGCAAACATATTGGTGAAGCGTCACTACTGGATGATCCTTGCCTAGAAGGTGGTGAGGCCACGTGAGTGATATTAGTATACAAAAAGATATCAATGCAGAAATAAGACATGTTACGACACGTCGATGTGTTTAATTCTATCAGTCGCAAAAGTAAAACACGTAACAGACAAATATAGATTGACAGGATATAGACGTACAGACATTCATACTATGTATCATGTTATCAGCGCCACGGTAACCCGATGAGTTGCTTCAACCACTTCTGTGCATACAGCGCCGGTTGATAAGTTTTGATCAACATAGTAGCTTCACATTCTAACTGTATAGCGATATTCGGAATAAGCTAAGTGGGTCAGGTTAGTAATCTGTGGACATGAAGTGCCTAGCGATCGATGATGTGGGATTTCGAGCAACAGATTCACTGGTTGCTGTGTTGTGTCACCAGTTGTTTTAATCATTCCGGAACGTATTATGCCACTCTCTGAGACAGTTGGCCGTTCGTTCTGATATGCAAACGTCAATGCAACTGCAAGTGGAATGGTAGACAACATGACAGACAGAATAGTTCGTAGGACTGCCCCTTTTTTGGTTCGAAGCACATGTACTTGAGCAGCCAGATATGTACGGACTTCCCTTTGAAATACAAAAATGGAAATAAACCTTTCTCTTGAGCTGCTTGAACTGACTCTTTGTACCTGTTGATCATGCTGTTAATTTCTAAAGGTTTTTCAGGGCATCCATTTGCCAGTAACGATTTTCTCACTACCTCTTGTTAAGTCTGCAGATTATCAGGGATGCAAATACGCCTGGACGACCACAACGATGACGAAGTTGTTAACGGTTACCCAGTTACTCAGAGGTCTGCTTAAAACAAAACTATTTTTGTACTATGACATATTTTTGAGACTAACTTGACATTACTTTATCCAAACCCACTCTAATCGCACTGGACACTATCTAAAACTTCTAGCGTATGAGTTTATTTCCAAATAAAACAGACCAACCGCAGATCACCGTAGTGAAAGCAATGCACGTTGTCATTTGTAGATAGGCAAACTAAATCAGACTTACATGATCAAACTGCGGGCGAAATTCTTGGTTGGTATGTTCTACAATTCACACTCAACAGCATGCTTGGTTCTCAGAGTCCTATCATTCTGAACGCTTAAAGGTCTTGTCGACTGTCTGTAAAGAGTCTGTAAACTGTCTGTAAACATCATGGCAATCTGCATAAACGATGACAAGAACAAGACGTTTCCCTCCCTATTTCTACGTGACTTAGAAGATGGCTCACAAACCGTCGCATGATTATGTCAGTCACTTGTTCAGTCATCAAGAGGCTTCCAACGATACATTTGATGTCGGTATATGTGGATGAACCATTCATGCCAGTAACAGTCATTTAGGTTTTTACAGAGATGTGTAGAGGTATCTCATTCATCTTACGTAGGCGTGTAGCGTCCTTCACATTTCGATTGTTTCTGTTGGCTTGGCAATCTCACACTGTTGACAGTCAATTACCATAGAAACATAGTCAACTTTCACAAAGAAGCTAGTCTAGTAGAATTTCAACCGAGGTCCTTAACTGCTACCTTTAAATAACATAGTTGTACGCCGCTTTCTGTTTAATGTTCAGACCACTTTAGTGAGTAAACAGTGAAACATTCTGACCGTAGGCCCGAGTAATTGAGCTTCATAGTGGATACGCTTGCACGTCCTGTACATTCTCCACGCAGAAACAAGCGCGTTTCACCAGTAAGAGTAGGGTGGGAACTTTTAATCGACTCCATAAAATTCTCAAAATGAGCGTCAGTAGAACAGACTACTTGGGCTATGTGATCATTGTTGTAGAAAGTGCACATGCATTGACTGTTTGGGCAAAGTTTCATACGCGCACAGGTGATCGAGTTAACGGCTTCGTATGCTTTTTCTAACTGTGTTGAATAGCACTTATACACTTTCCATTATCTCAATATTGCGTGTTTTGTGCAGGCCTAAATATCCACATTACCACGGACAAGTTATCACTCAGAAAATGGTATGCCATGAAGTGTGCAAATGGAGTCAGTGCATTCTAGTTCAACAAACAGAGAAGAATAATCAGCTTCGTTCAGTGGTATTCGATCAGCTTACCAGTTTCCTCTATCCCGTAACCAAATCCCTTACAGTCTGTTCCAAGAATAAGATTCGCATCGTTTGTTGACCAGCCAAGGCGAATCGGACCTTCCTCCAACATCATAGCCTCGTAAAAGTATGCCCCAGGCCATAGAACTCCACGGTTTGTTCGACACCCCTATGAATATGGTATAATATCAGAAGAACAACTAGAGAAGACTCTGGCGAAACAAAAGTGTGCGAATATTTTCTATTCGGCATAAAATAAAGGAATGAGATACAGAAAATCGCGCTTACTTGCCAATCGGCATCGGCCATCGCAGCAACATCTGTTCCGTCTATGTTCATTCCTAATCCTGGAGTGCAGTCGGCCGGAGACATACGCCAAAACTCTTGTGCTAAGTGTGTTCTAACCGGTCCGGGTCGACGGTAAGCCGGGGGCATTTCCTGGAATAGTTTAGTGTCAACAGCGTCAGCAGGCAAGGGTGCCGGTGAGCCAGGAATTATGTAAAATTTGTCCGGATCTTCGTTGAAGGCCACAGGGGCCAACCCACTAGAAACTGTGGGGAGGAACCATGATTATTATATTGAACCTTCTGAGAAAAGTCGCAACATCGCTGACAGATTGACAATCAAAATATTAACATTCGAACAACCATGCGGATGTTGGTACATTTCATTGCTACTGATTAGTATTTGGGTAGTTCAAATAAGAAGACTAAACCGAACAAAACTTTCTTTTGTGGGCTCCATAACAGAACATTCCTATTGAAATTATTTGAGCCGTCTCCACAATACTGCATCCTCCAATTGTACAAAATGCTTTCACCGACTAATGATATTTATAAATCCACACCGCGCGATATGCCCTACAGAAACCATACATACCTCAGTTTATACCGAGTGGTCAACGACGACGTCAATGGATAGATTCATTTACTTGCATATGCAAATGAATAACGTATTTCTACGAGTTGATCTAGACCAAAGAAGTTTTTACCCTACAGCTGTCGTTAGATTCTTCATTGAAAAATCTGGTGCTTAACAGTCTTGCAGTTACTCGATCGCTATGGACTATTCATTAAATGAGAAGTGCGCTCAAACATGGAAATTCCTAGCAAAGTTGAATGCAAAGTTTAAGAGATCGAGATGATTAACCAAGTTCTGGTTAACATATCCGATTCGTGTGGCTGGCGGCAAACCCAGCTAAATTCGGAGTAGAATACAGTAATTGCACGTCCACATTACCAACATGGACAGAGTATACGTGGTAGTATCACGGAAGAATCAATTTCCGTAAATTCGGTTAACACGTAAACTGACATAGTAAACACTAAACTATCATTCATTTCAGTTACTTTCGTAGTGATTTTAATCTACTATGGTATAAAGTGGTGGCGATCATTGGCAAACATTCTGCATCGAACTGAACTCAGGTTGTCAGTTTGCATAAGCCCACGAGAAAAAAAGTGTATTCACAACACGACGAAAAATGCCATAGAAATCCAGAGTGATTTATGCCTAAGTACGAAATTCCTCAGCCTCTTAGTAAGTTGCCCGCGCCTCTTTGAGTAAATCAGATCTAACCGTGTAAGCATTGGTAGTAGAGCGACAGTATTTGGTTTCAGCGGTTTGAATGACCGTTTTGATTCAAATAGTCATGTGAAGCTGATTTCACAAGCACTTCAGTCAAACTTGGTTAGGTTTCTTAGTGGGAGGGTAGTTTTGAAAGCGCATAGTGATGGCCGTTATAACACACTTAATGTTTCGTCTCCAAAGTAGAGGTAAGCAATTCTCTGACACAAAAATATGTGTAGTTAATTAATACAGTCGTTTTGCTTCTAGTGCGTGATTTTTGAGTCAAAAATAACTGACTGCTGCAAGGTGCTTTGATGCCAATCTAAGCAACTGCAATAACCAATGCTGTACCAAGTAAGGGCCGGTTAGCTAGCACTCAACTGAAAGATTAACTGTCATCCTACTGGCTCATACTGAGCAATCACTAGAACACGCTGACCGCTAAAATTGCCTGCCCAATCGTACGCTTTTCGGTTGTTATAGGAGAGAGAAAGAACTTTGTTTGTGCGTTCCTGCCTCTATGCTGGTCGGTGAAAAATTGCATTGGACATTTTACAGATATGAGGAACAAGTCAATGGAACTGAATGAAGTCACTTCAATGTGGTTTCCGGTTGCAATCATTCCAGCAACAGAAACGTACTGAAACAACACTCATTCAAACCTACGCATTTAATGACCCGAGACTAAGGTAGAATAACGGTTAGGAATCTAGTAGTGCATGGAGTCACTTGGTGTACGCAATGGATTTCTGCCAAATATGCGCTTTTCGGCGTTTACTGTTAACTGCTGGGCCAAACTCTTTTAAGCCTAGACACAACGGTGCAGTGCGAATTTATGTGAGCATCCATAATATGCTGCACATCCAAGATCAGTCATGTAGACCTACTTATGATGTTGATTAACTTGTGAACTAGACATTGAGTCTAGTAAGACCGTAGCCATGCAACTAATCGGACTGAAATAGCCTCATTCGCGTTTACGCTCGTTCACCCCCTAATTAAGGTAGCACGAAACTTGCGCCTTCGGAAAGCTTAGGTGATGCAATATCCCTATTCACCTGTCCTGAGATTTTCCACGTAAATCTTCCACTCGACATAACGTAAGTCTGTAAGCGACCAAAGAAGCAGCTATTCATCTAACTGTCTAATGTATCGCAAAACACTGATACTATGAAGATGTGAACAATCCACTCAACGATTGTCTTGAAGACACGAATTTTGGACCGTAAAATCTTTCATGTAAATGTTTCTATGTGAGAAAGGCAGTGTACACGTTTAGTACTAGCTGGTTGTCACACCTTGATGGAGAAAGCCAATTTTAACAGGTGATACATTCACTATATAGATTTCGTATAACACCTACGTTTCATCACATGTTTATCAGTTGGACCAGAAAAAATACGGAACGCCAAAATGTGTGGGTTGTGCATGCATGACACAAAATAATTGATAAGCCAGTACAATACGTGGTAACAGAAGCACCATGCAAAGTGGTTCGCGTTAATTACGAAATGCAGCACAATTTTGAATGAAAAACATTGTGATGTGAGAAGAACCACGCAAAGGATATAAAGCGTGTTATGTGATAACATAAAAGTTGAGAACAGCGTGAACCCAACAAAAATTGGAGGTGCTTTTAATCACACAGTGGATCAAAAACCGTAAGAACAGACACATAGCAGAAATCTAGGGATAGCTATTTTCCATTACACAGTTGAACAAAAATAACAGAGCGTTGACAGTGGTATAAGGTTTATACTCGGAGAGATTTCGTTGTAACTCAACTGACGATTTAAGCATACGACATTTAAATCTAAACAAGGGGAATCAAAAGATAACGTCTATTCGTTTGAATCCAAAGCAACTGAAACTCTACGAACAATTCCTTCTGTGTTCACGGAATAGAATGGCACTATTTAAGGGAATATGCCTCTGGGGACCGTAAAAAACATCAGTATCGAGCTGATAGCATAGCTCAAGGTCTTCGTTGAATCAAGGTAATGCATTAGTAGACGGTGTTTCACGATCCGTAGTGTCAATACTTTCCCGCTGTTCTTTGTCGTTCTGTGTAATGACTCCCTAACTGTTTGTCGTACTCACTTTCGAGGGGCAATCAACAACCTAGTTCAAATTCGATCTCCAGATTTACTGAAATAGTGCGCCCTCTATTCACACTTGTATTCAGGCAAAATAAAGACAGAATAAGAGGTTGCTTCACATAGGCTTATGAAGGTTGAAGTAAACGGGAGAAATCAAGATGCCGACAATTTTGATGTACGCATCGTTATACCCCTAACTCTTTAATGACCTCCAGAGAATGGGGTTTAGGATACACTGATCTTCTGGAAAGGCATGGGACCATCAAAGAATCGTACGGTTGTGTCTTAGTTCCAGAAGTGATTGTAGATTAATCTGGGGCTGGGAATAGAAGAGGACCACCGTCACAAGGAACTCATTCAACTGGATTCCAATGGAGGTTTGACAAAGTCATACACGTAACATAGTTTTTAAGATGGTTAATTCCTTTGTTTTTTTCCGTGTCAGCCTTTTAGCTCAGAAGAATAAAATATCTCGGCACAAATGTAGGACGTTTCCCGGGAAAAAGTACATTGCAGCAGAAGTTCAAGCAAGATTTCGCTAGATGGTTACAGCGTAAAGATAGATCAGTGGTGTGCCTAATTAAGTGAAATCAGCATTAAATCAAGGCCGACAAAACCGTTAATCAAGAACCGGTGATAAAAACATATGTACAATATGACTTGTATCCTAGTTGGAAAATCCACAACGTTCGCCAGACCGGGTGTTGCATACAGTTAACGTTTGGCTTGAACGTGGAGCATAATTTTCTGATGCAACTTGCAACCGTCCCAACTCAAAATAGACGTCATTTATAGTTTGTACAGACAGTAACAATCAGACGCTGCTACTTCTAGTGTGCACACAGAAGGTATTATTCCTGACTTGAATGTTGCCTTGGTAACAATGAAACAGGCTTAACAGTTTGTCGTTTTGAATCTTCTACACCTCAACCGGGAGTAACAATAACCTGTACCCACGGAAAAAACTTTATTCGAGAATGAACCTATCAACACCAACTTTCTGTTATCCATTACAACAGAAAGTTTGATGTCCAACTTTTACAGGTTGAATTGTTAATGGTTGGGGGCTAATAATGAATGGGCATCGAAAAGAGTTAGACTCATTCCACCCCTAACACCGTTTTCGTCATTACTTACAAGGCATTACGAGCAAACAGATCGCAGAAAGTAGTAGACTGAACTTCGTTTAAAAATTAACTATGCACAAAAACAGCACAACTATCTGCGATAAAATTGTGTGGCCACTCCAGGTTGCAACAGTACCTCCAAGCTAATACGCTGGTCCGAACTTGGTTGGTCGCGTGGGTGTCCAGAAGTTGAGCCGGATACGCGACAATGCTTAGTCGATGTCACGGTCGCCGAGCTGCACCGCGTCTGGTCTGGACATGAACGAATCGACGTGTGATTAAACCTTATGCTACAATTCAACAAAAGTGTAGCGTGTCTCACTCCCGTTATTTCGCCTCATCTCTTCTTCTTTGTATCGAATGTGCACACTTCCAACGAAAAAACTGTAGGTGGAAGCTCATATTCTTCAATGTTCGCTTCAAAACAGACGTTAATTCGACCGTCGAATTATTTAGCTTGGTGTTCCTGTGTGTTTGAAGGGTCCAGCAGATTTTTATGGGACTAAAGTTGAGACTGTAGGCTTATCGGCCAAAAACCTTGGTTTTGCGAAGAAGATGTCACACACTCGTGATGTACGATGAATGAACTAAGACGTGGTGCTACTGGAAAACAACACCCACCTGCCATTTTATATAAATGAAAACCGGTAAAAAAAAGGTTCCAAGGTATGAAAATAAGAGATTGTGTGTTGATCATCTCCTATCATCATGGATACACTTATTCTATAGGTCAATTATGCCTCGCTTACGTTCACCGAGTGCTAAAAGTCAGTGTGCTGGCTGAATTACACCCTCCCCTTCAAAACCACCAGTCCCAATAACATTGATCAAGCGAAATGGTTTTATTCTTTTGTTGATAATTTAACCTTGTGGTTCTGTTAGGTTACCGCCGCTATTCGGAGGCGCATCTCCTGAGGAAACAGCCAGGACACATCACGTCACTTCGATCGACCGGCCCAGCTCGGTTGGCACGGTCGTGCGCGGTGGTATGGTCCCAGCCAGCCAATCAGATTGCAGCCGTACGATCGAAAGCGTGTGCGCTCTCTGAACCGATTTCTCACGTCGCTTCCTGATGACCCCTGTTACGTGAATTGTTCCGACGTCGTGACTGCCTTATGACCGTTTCATTTGATTCACTCTGTCTGTCGGCCACTTACGGTAACCGTTTCGTCCTATAAATTTGGTCCCTCTGTGGACTAATTTTGCCCCACCTTTCCAGTAAACAGTATTGCCGCGTTTCTTCTCATCTCCCGGCTTTGGGTCAAGCGACTGAGTGCGAAACCAAGGCCACGATGCAGCAGTAACACAGTTGTGCGAAGACAATAGGTCTAAGTGTTGATCTGAGCTTGAGTACGCCCACTGTTTCGTAGGAGGCTAATTGTAAGATGTCATTTCCTGCACTTTGTTAAGACCGACTACTTGTCAACCATTTCGTTTCGCCTGTACAGAGTCTTTCAATTTTCACAGCCAGTGAGTAACATAATTCCCACACCTCTGTAATCACCCAAAAAGTTCTAGTACGCTCGGTTACATTTGGTGAAACATTTAACACTACTTTCTACCCAAATCGGTCAGGACGTCGTTTATAAGTATGACATAGGGGAGCACGACAGTCAGTTCCCATCCATACTGCTAACGCTGTGTCCCAGTGACCACACTTTCGACTGAGGTGTATCCGGTTCCCAAAGCGTCAAACCACTATGTGACCAACTGGCGCTGAGCCAGCGCATCAGTCTGAAGAAAACACAGCAACCTGGGTTGACCGCATAATACATTCGCGAATATCTTTCCTATTTCTGTGCAAAGTCCGCTTTCTATAATGTATTATTAGACGAAATTCGCAATCAACGCAACCGTTTGTTTGTCTAAAAAATAATTGCTCACTGACATGGCTACAACATAGAAGGTACTATGTCTAGAGAACTACTTGCAGAAAAGCTGGACATCGGCTGGATTCGAACCAGCGACAGAAACAGCATGTCAGACGCGGTAGGTGTTCTACCAGCTTAGCTGGGAAACCACTGTGGGAGATCAGAAATTTCACATTTGCACCCAGTTGCTCATAAAACCCACCGCGTCATACGGAATCCACCGACTGTTCCAGCAGACTGACTACCAAAGCAGGATTTCTCAGTCAGTTCGCGTTGGAATCCACCAACGTCACTGTTGGGCATGGAAGTTGTGTTACTGATAAGTAATATGGCAACTTTAGAGGGGAACCAACTACGAAAAATCCTTTGTGGATTGAGTTGAGTGAGTAACCGGGTCCAAACGTGGAACTTCTGGATTTCTGACATGGTCCGCAGCTCAGCGTCTGGGCACACTGGTTAGAATCTAATCGAAACCCAGACGCTTCGCAATCGAGTCTAATCTAAGACTATCAGGCCTATCATATTACTTATCAGTGAAATGTATCAGAATATTTCACCACATACATGTACTTTGAGAAAGCTAGGAACGTGAGATCGATTGTCAGTTGTCTACTTTGAAGTTCTACACTGTATGAACCCGAAAATAGCAAACGAAGTGTCAACTAACAATAGCGGATAAGAAAATTGCTTTTGTGTGTGCTCACGACTCACTAGAACACCCTAGAAGATAAGGAATGTAGTAAATTAATGATGCGAAGTTGATGCACACATTTTTCCATACATATGTAACAGGATACAACTTGACAAGTCTCCGATAAAGTCTACCTTAGTTATCGATCGTGAATCAAACTCCGTGATCACAATTCATATTGATCAGACGAGTAGTGTTTGTGTACATTGGCTCAGTGCCTACGTAACTAGTCCGATTATTCTGGATTTGCGTACAAACAGACGACAAAATGCAACGCCAAAACTGATTGTGTGCTCGACTGAATTTGGCTGAAGTTCTCTTTTCCGGATTTATTAAATATCGCACGATCGATTACATTTCATGCAGACATAATTATCAAACGGAAGCGGACAAGCAATCAAAAATGTTAACTGAAGAGAGAAAAGCAATTGCGTGCGGAGTGGTGAGCATGCGAAACAAACCATGCATGTTGTAGTTTATAAAAACTGGAACCTCCACAAAGGCTAACACTAATTATACCACACTCCATGTGGTTTCCGAAACCGTTTGTGAAAACACGTAACTGAATAGATTACGGATCCTTATTGAGCACGCTTAGTATGAAGTCAGTACGTACATGCAACCCTGACATGCACTTTGACCAGAGTTCAATGCTCTGTCCAGACAATGCTATGTACTAATGCTGAGCTCTGGTGCAGAGGCGAAACCTGCGTATATATCTTATACGGTTTAAATCGCCATGAACCAAGTGAAGTTTGGTATGGTCAAGGATATACTCCCAGCCAGTTATGATCTGCACTCGATTTCATAGGTCCCTTTAAACGCTGGATAGTGAGAAACAGGAACTGTCTCATCCAGGTGAACCGCGCTAACCAGAAGGTCTGAGAAGGTCTGACTACAACTAAACTATTAACAATGGATTACGTATATCAATCATCCAAACTGAATGACTTCTGCTGTGACGCTAGTGGAAATGTCTGTGTTTATTGGTTGTGAATGTCTTGTTCCCAGAGCTAACCAGTATGCACAGACCACAAAGCGATCCAAAATGATGTACGGAAGAACAGACGGCAAACGGCCGTGGTCCTTTGGCAAGCCGACCTGCCAAGTTCCGATTGTGCTTAAAAGCTATAGTACTCTTAATTTGACCACCAGCGAACCTCGACGGTAAGGAGTACGTTATTGACTTGCGAAATCTACGGAATCTACGATCGTACAACAGATGCATTAAAAATGTAAACGCATCTATTGGGTTGCACTGAGTGAGGCCAGTAAATTCATCAGTATACTTGAAGCGAAGAATTTGTGTGCAACTCCTCACCCCAACCTGCGTTATAATTCACTCGTAATAACATGTTTTACGAACCCACTTTATCAATCAAGTATCGGAATCTAAGTCGCTAAATCTACCAACTAAGCATTCATGGCAAAGTAAACTGGTTAAAAAAGATGGTGAGAACAAATATGTTTCAAGTGTGATGTCTGATACACAATCGAGTGAGTAACAGATTTTTGGAAAATTCTAGAAATACGTTAAAAACACGTGCCTGTTTCTAAGGCCTAAATGACAGTGCTCTTTGAACCGGCTGGCGCCATGACAACATAGACTTACCCTTCCTCCCAACCAAGGGGGTTGTTAGAGGTGTCTTGGCTTTGAAGAAAGAAAAATGAAAAATGACAGGACTAAATTCTGTAGGCCAGCAATACCATTCTCGTCACCCAACTCTATCTATGTACACAAAACAGTGGTTGTGCGGTTAAAATTTCCCGCAGAATTCCTTCTGGCCTGACCGAGCAATTTGCCCATAAAGAGGCGCTCTGAAAAACAAAGTTTTCATTGTGTTCCCAACTTTTTTCGTTTGGTACAATGAACACTAACCGAAGCAGATTTTCCCAAGTTAAGGAAAAAACACAACTACGGCCAAATGGGCAAGATGTTTTCGTGAAATGCAGTCAAGCATTCGATAAAATCATCTTGTGAATAAATTCCAATGGGCATCTGTTGGATGTGTCCACAATGAGCTGTAGTCCCTAGTAAATCTACCATAAAACGTACTGGACTTGAACTAAACGTGTGTGTTCGAAGCTAAGTTTATCATTGATCGCCTGATTGATTTCGCACACCCGTATGTGTAAGCGAACGAACACAACGAGCGGTAGCTTGATTGAGTTAATCTGCCCAGAGGAAACGGTTAATGCATAACTCAGGCGATACACTAGGACAGTACCTATCTGATGCCGTTTTAAACTCATAACAACAAAGATGACTCTATGCACACCTTTAATTACTCGCAATTTTATACCGCACGCGTATCTCGAGCTTTTACGATCCATCGATCACAATAAAAAACATAAGGTTTTGGAAAAAGCAGAATTTGATGACAGTTTGTGTATAGTCTGCGCGAAGGCTCAATAGAACTTCGGCCGATCAAGTGAATTGAGCTTACCAGCAATTGGACAAGTTATAGGAAAAACCACTAACGGGTCGTTACAAAAGAAACGAAACGAAAATAATGAATACATTGTGTTGGAGCACGTGTGTGGTTAATTGGATTGTCTTACATCATTGATATGCGTTGATGCAATTTTGGTATAGTTTATCTGTCGATCCAAGTATCAAACATTCAAACGATTTTAGATGAATTGGTCACATAATTACGAAACTCTATATAAGACAGCTTCAAAGGGTATAGCAGAATGTCACTATTTGTAACAGCGCGGTCAAATGACTGACGGAAAAGTATCTGCTCTGGTTTGAGTCCTTGTTGAAGTAGTGTCATAGTGAGCACATAGGCCAAATGCACAAATGGAACAAATGATTGAGGTTCATCGAACTGACGTTTCTACCTAGTTGTGCTCATCTAAACAGACTAACTTCTGCAAGTAATAAACCTGTGGACAGAACTCCGATTAATTACATCTACGTTCCACGATTAGACGGACTTACAAAAGGTTAGTCAAAAATTCATCAGACAAATAATATTTTAAAAAATGTAACCGTTGTTAAGTTTGACATTCTGACGATATAGTTCTTTCTGTTATCACCTCAGGTTATTAAGTTCGAAATGTACTACTCCTGACGTGAATGACTTTACCTAACAGTGTACAATGAGAGTTGAATAGTTGATTAAAAAAAGCAAAAAACGGTGAAAAATCTGTGAAACACTTGCTTACCATACTGAGCCGGTTTCCGCTGTGTTTTCACTCGGTTTATTCGTGGTTGTGGACGTCCGGGCCAGTCTGGATCTATAGCTACCATGCCAGATCCACTCAAAGTCTTATCAGAATAGTGGTATTTCCGAGTGTTGAACCCAGTGACCAAATTTGCTCTCTGAGGTCCCGGGGCATCTCGAAGTCTGCAGTTAAGATTACAGAACAAAAGAATTCATCTACATACAATTTCATTGTTCACTTTGAAATCTGGAACATGACATTTGTATATGAATACAATAATATTAATGCTAGTTATGAAACAAGTAGAATCACAGCCACAGCGAGTTTGCAGCAATACTGAAAATGTTCTAGAAGTTACTAGTTTACTTTTCGGTACCCGGTATTTAACATTTTTAGCGTTTAGTTTGTGAGTGGAAGAGATCAGACGACCACATTGTAAACAAGAAATATTGCCGCAAACAAACAAATGCATGGATCGCATAAACAAAAACAGAGGAGGGGTAGTAGTAAAAGCTTCCAGAATGTCCATCAAACCATTAAATGAGGTGGTAAGATTCCGAAAGGAGTTCCTATGATGTTGATCAATTCGATGCGAAAAGACATGTTCAGCCAGCAATATCACTACCGGGTGTATTGAAACTGGGAGGAAGAGGAGAGAAGGAACGTGTTTACTGATTTAAACCAAACGGGTCTAAAGTCTACCCATTTTTCAACACAACAGACACTCTATCACGCATGCAATGAAACAGAAATGTCAAAGCAGAAATGAACGAACAGGCGCTTGGTATCTTCGGGCATATGAACCTGCGTAGGCTCTTGGTGGACGGACTGTGAAGAAACGACCATTCCAGAACAATTTGACCGTGTTAACAAATATCCACATTCAATTACGTTTGTGAAAAGAGCCCCCGTTACCTTTATCGTTTTCATGAACACGGAGTTCGAAAAGTGTGTTATTCAAGGTGCCAGGTTTGAGACTCATAGCTCAACATACCTTGACTGCAATATTCTTATTAATTCGACAACAGCTTACGTATTACAGCCTTCAAGATAAGCTTTATGCAAATATACTATTCTGTCTCGACCATCTTTTAGTACAGTGAAACTAATCCCTTCAATTCCCAGGCCCATAAAGTTACATTTGGACCAAATACTGTCTGTCAAAATCGAGGCCATTGAATGAAACTCAGTGGGTTCCCAACAATGGATTTGAACACCTCTCAACAATCACAATATCTTGTTGGTTAGCGATAATCTTGTCTTTGGTTGAGTGAATTCTCTATGAGCATCAGCGTGACGATCAGGTCAGCAGTAAGATGACATTTTCCTAACTTGGTAAATAACTACAACCTTCAGATTAATCATGCCAAATATAGGAGATGATGGATTAAATGGATAATCTATGCAGAGTTTAATTACGGTCTACAAGGTAAACGGGAACTAGAAGTGGTGTGTTATTGTTGTGGTTGAGCAGAACAAATATATCAATACGATGGCGTCACGTAAATGAAAATACTTTGACCGATCCCTCTTTTCAGTCCTGCGTGACCCTCAAAAGCTCCGTAAATCAATATCACCTCCTAACTGCTTGAAGTTTGGTGGCGGATTGTCACTTTGGTGTTCCCCAGACGTGAGGCATGCAGTAGCTGAATACCTAGAGAGTGATCAATCCAAACCAGTTTACACCTTTGGGTAACAGATATTCCATGTGTCATATTATATTCCAAATCCACGATTAAGTGTCGCGATGTGGCTTACAGATGAATAGTACATCAGATGCAACGTTGGCCTTCTCGGACGAAAGGGGGCAGTTGGAAAGTTGCATGGTACTCGACAAGGTAGTAAGTGACTTTTCATAGTGGGGACTATACTTTGGGCGCGTTGCACGTTCGAGAAAATCTGCTAACGGTTATGGCTGCCCTAGTGAAGACATACGGCCGTACAAACCCTCCGCTGTATGCGTTTTCATGCTAGTCCCCTCTCTCAACTGCATTCCTCCATGACTTTGTAATCGTTTTTTTTGGAACAGGCCATTTTCTTGTCGATCCCTCTCTTATGCCGTCACCATTGATACCGCACACCAGGTGTCTTCGTCAGTGAGGTTCCTTCACTATACAGAGCCACTTACAGGAGTGTGCGTTCATCGTCCGGTTGGCATTGTTTGACTCCTGTCTGCTACCATTGACTTTCTTGATCCATTTTCCGAATGTACAACACAACTCACTCCAGTGTAAACAAAAGACAACAACGGAGAGGAAAAAAAGGTTGTATACATGCCATTTATATACACCTGCAAGGGGTGATTATTCCTTGTGGCCTACTCTCTATTCTGTCGAGAGTCTAGCAAAAAAGTCAGGCAAACAGGGCTGAATAGCTGTTGGTTCCTGTTGTCAAAAAACGTCATCTTATGATGGTTGGATAGGCAGACAACATCACTGTGATTAAATGTCGAACTCTACTGTCGCATACTGTGCAATCAAAAATCTCTCGGATCATTGTTGTGACCTTCTAAGAGCGGCTGCTGGAATTTGATGTACAAATGGAAACACAAGATGGCCAACATATTCACCCACTTGGTAAGTCATCAGCCACAAGTTCCTGGTAACAGTGAGTAATATTTCAAATGAATTCCTTCTGTCAAGTACCACGCCTTAACTGCATCCACTCAAAGAGAACACGGATCCATTCTGGAAAGGCTACTAAATGCCTGCTACCCCAAAGCAGATTGTCCATTTGTACCAACCATTACAGGTAACAATGTTTAAGGATACGGGATTTTGCAAGATGCCATAGAAAACGTGGGTTCCACGGTACTTGCTGATTAAACAACTTAAATGAGTCCCATCGTTTATATAGCGTCCTTTTATAGAGTCACATTCACGTCCCGTTACATCTTCAAAAGAAAGAGATCGACAGCAAACAGAAATCATATAACGGTCTCTTGTATTTTATTTAATCTTAGGATACGAAGTTTCTCCAGAATAGACTGATTTAATCCAGCAGTGTGCTCCAACAAACTGGCAAGCAAACTACAATCTGCCACTTATTCACGTGTCGTGGGTTCGGTTCTACAGTGTGCGTGGTGTTGATATAGACCCAACCAGGTTGAAACAGTTGTCCACCAACTTGCTGGTGGTTACTGGGACCGAGTGCTTGCAAAAACCTTTTCTCAACCTCTTTTGTGACTGTGGTGGATGCTTGCTCGTTTGCAAACCAACCGCAAGACGGTTGATTGGTTTGAGCCTATGAGAGAAAAGAAGCGTAGCGGCTGAGGAAATCAATCTGACACGCGTACGTAATAATTTGCTATGTACATGTGTAAGAAAAAGCCAACTACCTGCTAGCAATGAGACGGTATAACCAAGTATGTGTTGCATTTCCCTGGAATCATTAGGTAATCGCTGAGGGCGATGAGAACAAAACGTTTGCATTAATAATTAGGCTACTTATTAGTAGGGATTTATGTTCTCGGAAAAATAACACAACTAATTACCATCGTGCGCTTGAAAGTATTAAGACGGTGACTGGTGGATCTCAACATCTCATCTTAGCTCTTCAGAAGCAAATAACAACATACGGGAAAAAACCGCTCGAGATCACTGTGGAAGTCGGGGAATAAAAGACGGTAAATTGTGGGAGTGAATGACCCACATTGGCCACAGACCACCGGAACAACCACAACCCAGAACATGTTTTAATGCACGACACTAGACTGTGATTTATCCGTTTCGTTGAAAGTATGTATGTGAAAATAAATGTGTGTAAGACTTCTGTGGATCTAATGGCTCAGCATACGTGGTCTCCACCACGCCCGACATTTTTCTCCCCATCTCAAGCCACATATATAGTCCCGGTTTTTGTCACAGACCATTGAAGGGTCTAGACGAACTGTTAACTGCTTCCATCCGTTAACTGGTCTGTTCTGTCTCATGATTATTAACATTACTGAACCTATATTGATAATGTGTGATTTAGCCTGAAACCACTGTGAATTTTCCAATGTACCCAAACAGTAACAATAGTCCAGTAGCTGCTTATTTGAATGTGTTCCATCTAAGCATAACCTTATATAAACACGTAAGAATTCAGCACAACTCTGTTGAAAAAGGCCACCTAAGGTGGATGAATTAAGTCAGATAATGTGCTCATAATTTGGTGCTATTCTTAATTCCCCAATAAAATGTGTGATAACCTCCTGGTGACTACCGAGTCATTCCCACTCATTGAGCATGGCGGTACGACGTATCGTCTGTTCGGTAAGCTCGAAGACAATCTGAAGTAGTTTTAAAATTAACCGTTGCTTGCTTTTGAACCAAGAGCGGTTTTTCTCTGAAAAAATCCAATAAGTAAGATTAACATTAACGAAAGCCTTGGTTCAGAAGACTGACCCCTTAAATTCTTTACAAATTAAATTTGCAAAGCAGTGCACAAAGTTCACCTTGTTTCGCTCAACAACGTGTCGTAGAAAAACGCTAAGTTGATATATATATAGGCGAAGTAATGATCTACAAGTATTATTGGAGTAGAAAGTTGAAGGACGGTTACCAGACCTAGTAGTTAGGGTAACCAAGCTACTTACGATCGTAGCAGATGAAAGGTGGAGTAGATAGTTTTAAAAAACTGCCGAGGGATACTTCGGGTTTATTTTGGGATTTCCTGCTCACTATGATTTTTCAGAATTGTCTTCCATGAAAAAGCGTTTTCCGACGGAAAAATTGGGGTTCCCTGAAAGATCTTGGGTTAGAATCGAATGCCGAATCTGCTCTTGGACGTGAATGTGGCCTAACTGGCTCATAGAACTGAGAAGTTTCAATTAATCAACAGAAATTCGGAACCCTGATCCTCTTCAATAAGTTAGTTAGTACAGGCCCAAACGATGAAACGATTTCGTCTCACACTCATCACTCATAAACGCTTGATTAGCCCGAGACCCGTTCGAAGTATAACTTACAGATCGGTTTGCATCAACACTACAGTTCACACTGTTAATCCGGCCGAGGTTTTCAGACGTCCCTTCGTAAATGATTTTCACTGGTTAACCTTTTTCGTAAGAAAATCGTGTTGTAAGTTATTTCACGCGTGACCACCAAAGACAAACTAGTGTATAAAACACTTTTAAAGCGTAATCAATCGAAGGACGCGCGCTATATCTAGAGCCTCAGGAGTTGAATAGTGTTTTCCATTAGCTTAAATAAACAGCAAATCCGGACGAAAACATTTTAACTACAATAACTGAGCTAAAACGTTTAACAATAAACAAAAAGCTGATCATTTCGGAACTTCCCATTTCCCCGTAGTGCATACGAGAACAACAATATTAAACAACGAAGTCGCTCACCGAAAGAATGTGTGCTGAGATGTACACGATTCCCATAATCGTTTGGCCAATCTAGCATCACGGCAATCGAAGTTCAACGTGCATATCTGATGCAGTTCATCATCCATGCTGTTGATCGCTTTACGACGTGACCCGAGTAGACCACCACCAGCTCCCGCATTGTTGTTTATCTTGAGGAGGAATGCGGCACGAATACGTGGAGTGATATTTACTGCGCGGATGCTCATGCTGAAGATCTTAGATTTGTAGGTTAACCTGATCAACTGTTGCCACAAAAATCGACCAATGCGGATGCGGCCCCGATAGACCAAGATCCCACTGTGGTAAAGTCCCACAGTGACTTCTTCATCCAAAGGAGTCTAGTAAAAAACAGCGTGAATTATAAAGCACCGTAAAGTTTCGAAGAAACAGTTAACGATGTTCAAGCAAAATAATCGTGAAACATAGTTCCACTGGTAGTGCAAAGTTACAAAGAGAGACAGAAGTATCATGAACCTTGTCATTGAATAGACTAAAATAGTAAATCTAAAAATGATAAATGAACATCACATAGTTTGGAAAAAATTATGGACTACTCTAACATCAAGTAACTGTGCTAATGCCGAAATTGAACGATTAAGTCTTCAAGAGTTTTTTTATGGGTCAATATTAACTGAACAGTAATTACAGTTGACGACAGACTTCACAATCCCATAAACATTTCAATCAGCCCTTTTCGGAGAAGAGGAACTAAATCAGAGATTCGCTCCTATTGGAACTCGTCAGTGCTGCACCTTGTTCTCAAGGTCAGGATTTGAGTCTCGGTCATGCTTTGGCCAATGCACTGTTGATCTCCCATTAGGTAGAAATGAACTACTGAATGCATTCCTGAAGAGCTCTGATGAAAACGAAACTCGAATCTAGTGCGTTTTTCTGAAAGGGGCTGGCTGAGAACTCTATGGGAATGCAAAAACTGCAAGCAATTGTGAGTGACGTTCAATTCATGTTCATCAGTTAATAGTTGAAAAACGGAAATTTGATCCTGTCAGTGATCTGAGGTAGCTATACGGAAATTTAGAAATTAAAAATTCAGCTTGAGTTGACAATTCAGTGATGAAAGACGGCTACATATCCTCAGTTTTAAAAGTTAACAATAAGCAACGGCCAAAATATCAACTGTTAGCAACAACGAAATCTAGCAGCTTACACTGTTCCCGACTAAAATTCAATACTATTGTAGAGACGTATTAACGTTTAACCTCGACGGGTCGCAATCGTAAACGGTGCCGAAACGGTTCCAAAATGGTGAAATTATGGAGAATAAAACTGAATACGTGAATGAGTTCGTAATCGGATGTGCATGCGCGAGAAGTGTATGATATCTGCAAGGCAACCGAAGCCAAAACGCCTCTGTCTCCATATATATATATATCACTACAAGTGGCTCGCGTTGCACCATCCATTGTTCAATACTCTTGGCCAGATGGCACACTGCTTGACAGTAACAAAAAAGTATACAAGAAACTGTGCAAAATTACGGGTAAAAACCATTAACTGGCTGAATTAACAATAATTATAGCACGCTATCATGCCAGTCTGTTTTTCCAACTGCAGATTCTGGTAGTGTCTGGCACCCATCAACGAAGTGTACAGGATCCGTGTAATTACTGATCACATACACTCGACCACTCCTTGGTTGTATTCATTCCACGATGGACCTAATTAACCGTAATTTGTGTGGTAAACCCTCCGGTGACACAATATATTGTTCCACCTCTCTCAACTATTTCTTGTCAAATACTCATAGGTAAACGGCTAAAACACTCATGCAATCATCCAGTTGGGAGCAGAAGCGAATGTGTGAACTTAGTTGGGTTAATCGTTAGAAAACAACTAATAGATTATTACAATATTTTTCTACTTGTGTATACATGACTGCTTAGCTGATTGGCAAAATAATGAATTGAAAATCGATTTTAGTGTCATATCACCTAGCTTATCTAGATGTTTAGTGCGCTCTGCGAACTCTGACTGTGCAAATCATCGTTTAGTCTTAAACAAATATAACTCCGGAGTCCGAAGTCCATTTAACATCTGCGAACGCCGTAGATTCGACTGTTTCGTAAGGCCAAAACAAACAATGTACCAACTGACAAACATGCATACGAACTGCATGAACAGAATGTACGTTTCGAGCAATCGAAAACAAACATCGCTCTAACTTATCAGTGTGCCTTTGTCTGGGTAGTGAATGTTGCTGTGCGTGAGTCAGCCCGAGGCGCCGCAGTCGAAACCGTCCGTACTTGTGAAAAATCAGGAGACCACAACGAACGGCTCGCAGAGCAACGTCAAAACACAAGTACCACACACACCTGTGCGAGCACGCGTAGGTGAAGACGAACACAAGGCGACGTGCTCACGCACACAGCATAAGAGAGAGGGGGGACACAGGGTGGTTCAAGCGGATTGCGTAAATTGCGTCGTTGCGCGCATAACACAATCCTCGTGGCAGAATGCGGATCACTTAGACAAAATTAGTTAGGGGCGTAATTTTCACGTTCAGACAGTGTAAAAAAACGCGATTTCCACCTCATTTGTGACTATACCTCAACCGGTGAACAGTAGACGCCCTGACGAAAAGCCTTTCCACTGCTACAAGCGAGAAAACTGACACGATGAGTGGTACTTTAATGACTTGATCAACCCGAATTAACTTACTCAGCAAGAAATGCCGGTCTCAGTCAAATGATCAGTTGAACAGTCAAAATATGACACTGTCCGATTCTGGGCATTAGTACACTTCTGCCATCGGATCACATATACGACGTTAAGTACGTCGTAGAATGATACAGTGCCATGGAAACTTAGACGATTCCCCACATTTCTGTGTGCAAAGCAACTGTTTGGTGTTTTCTACACATTTGGGCCTCATAGTGTAACATCAGAGCAATGTGATTTTCAGCCTCCTACAATTTTTTGGATATAAACCCAAATTCCATGCAACATAGGTAGCTAGAAACGTACAAGCATTGTTTAGCGAAGATGCACCGAAAAGAAGAACAACCGAACGACGGATTGCAAGGTTCGTGTGGGAGTATGTGGGTCCCATGCAGATGACTCCAAGAATTATCTTGACAACCACCTGAAGTATTTATTTCGGTCTAGCCATACCTTTCAGTGATTCGTCCGCTTGGGTGAAACGGAAACTAACAGAAGGCCTGACAAATTGACTATGCACAGAACGACGAACAGCCAGCAGAGTGCGCATCATCAGCAGTTTGAAGTAAACACCAACCCTTTCAAACACATTTTGTTTCTTTCAACGGAAAAATGACTTTGGTACAATAAAATTGTTTTGAGAAAAATGAACTGCCTCGAGTGACGCACAAATACTCTCTCTACTATAGAAAGACTATGGTTAACGAACGTCAGTCTGTTGCCTGCTTCCTAGGAGCCAGTAAAACGTTAGTGGAATCGTACTTTAAGGATATGGAAGTAGTACACTATGTACACCTGACGTGATAACAGGCACTGAACAATAGGGTGTTCATTATTTTTTTTAAGATAAAACCTGACGGTGTGGAAGAATAAATTTATAAAAATGGCCATAACTGGGAGGTTGAAGGCCTACCTAACACACCATATTCACCGGAGCTCTCAACAACCACTTGACACTTTCAATGTTCTGTGAGGAAGTATTTTCAAACACTTTTCAACTCGACCTTGAAAAGGTACTAGCTTTTAAAGACGCAATGTGTGCGCAAGCGGCACAAATGTACTTTTATCACGTTGGTGAAGTGTGCTGAACACAATGTCGCTAAAGGTGAGCTGCAGCCCTGGTGACGATTTCTCAAAAATTCGGAAACTTTCAGGGAGACGCAATAATTGTTAGCCCATTCATGACCAAGTGGAACGCCACTCAAGATTGACTAATATAACGGTAATGCTAACCAAAATGGCGCGGTACTGTTGGGAAGGGCAGTTGAACAGCAGTATTTTTGCAATCGAAACGGGTGTGTACATCCCTATAACCTAGACTTTACGCCTGACACAAATGAATCTGTGCCCTTGAACACTTGGAGGTGATCCTTAATGCTTTTGCGTCCAAACTGACTTATCAGCTCGGGAAGAAAAACGTTGTCTTGGTAATTCCAATGACTAATCTCATGAACAATACTTCCCATGCTGATTTGCTCCTTCGATCCGTTAGCTTCGAGACAGGCTATACATCCTTCACACACGTTTGCCATTTTAGTAAGCAAACTCAGGATACCATGTTGCGATTACGATGTTGCATCCGGAATACGATCAAAATTGAGATGTGTTTAATTAGTTAGCGTGTAAACGGGATATCGAACAAGTTCGCTTTCGGCTCTTCATCATTAGGCCAAATAGACAACATGTATCTGAAACATGGTTGTTAGGGCGAAACGAAAAAAGCAAGTAACAGGTTTGGTTGAGGTTAACCAAGTCATAGATAGACACGGAGACAAAGTTTTGGAACAATCAGACCACAACTATGACACAATTGGAACCATGGCAGTATGATCGGTCATGGTTTGGGTGGCGGGTCATGTCAATCGTAGGGTCTGAACAAAGCGCTTCTGTGCACACAAGGGTGGATTATACAATCGAATTCCGAACACCTCAACTGTGGCCAAAATTCGGGGTCTCGGCTTTCCATTGACCGCCCGTGTTTTGGTAAATGGGGCTCATCACACGTTCGTTGTACAATCATCTCATTTCTTCTAATCACTGGGTCTTTGTCATTAAACCACCAGACGTGGAGTTAGAAAGGCAGGTAAAGCGAAACCTAAAGTGAAGTGATCTTCAGAAAGTCGGCATCGCAAATTTTGACCGGGTGATCTGTGAGGCGTTTTGAGTTTAAACACTAACCGGTTTCCGCTTGACCCAGTGTGATACAGTTCAAGAAGCGCAATTTTTGATCATTGAATAGAAAAACTAATGGAGGTCTGATAACAACTGGTGAGTGGTTTCAAGTAAGCAAGCTCGTTGTGAAGAATGTTTACAAATTAAAGTACGCTTTCGTTACAGTTTGCGTTCATTTTCGAAACGCAAACAATCAGAACTGGTGATCAGAGAAATGAACAAGCTTCACGAACATATAAAAAGTGGCTCTAACTTACTCTGGCCTTGTGAAATTCCACGCCATAGAGGGCCAAGCGGCGCGCATTTTCTAAAAACCCTCGATCCGCTTGTTCTGGCGTTTGACCCCTGTATAAGTGAAATTAACGGTGTTAGCAAGTATAGTTTGACCAATACACATTTTGAACTAGGCGCGATTTGTTTCAACAACGTTGCAGTTGATGCAGAGTACTGATATCACATGGTTAGGATGCAGAACGTGCTAAATAAAACTTACTATTCAGTTACAACTGGCTGGTACAAAACTGACTGGTAGATTACGCAATCCAAACACGAACCCTGTTGGAAATGACTATTTTTGTTCCGAATACCAAAAGGACATCGGTGACGTATTAACTAAATGTTTAGAAGTCACATTCAGTGAAATTAGTAACATGTTCCTCTAAAAATCCACATACACTGCTCGTTGACACAACTGATAAAAGCATCTAAAATAGATTTGATTTAAAAGTTCAGTTTTCTGTCGAATTTTTCTAGCGAAAAGAAAATAAGGCAAATGACTTCCGTAAATCATTCATCTGGCAGACTAAAGAGAACTAACATAATCAGATTTCTTGTGATGACAGTTACGATGGAACTTTGTCTGGATCAATGAGCAGAAGCCTAGAATTCCCTACAAGGGAGTGATGAGATTTCTAAACAACACTTTCCGTTGAGTCAACAGAAAAGTAGACCCAAATCCAGCAAGAACTATGCTTACAACCTGGCTCGAAAAAAGTCTTGATTTATTCTTATTTTCGCTAAGGAGAATGTTCCTTTCTGAAAAAGGGCAGGATAAAAAGTCGATTTGAACGTGAATGCTGCCAACAAATGTGAGTACAGACTATATCAACGAAATTCTGAACTGTTTATCGGTAAAAATGGTTTAAACCAATAGTGAAAAGGCGAATCAAAGGAGCCCTTAGCCAACGTGAATTCTACCCTGTAGACAGAATGAGCAATGGTGAATGCAAGTCAGTCGGAATGACTCACAGGCATGGGCGTTGTGTACTGGCTTACATTGAGTGTGCATTCATTATTTAACCACTTCCGAGTGCAATTAACGATAACGCACGCTTAACTACACTGGATAAACCGTCGTGAGATAAATTGTAATATTTGGAATTGTTCCAGGAAGAACTGACCAAGATCGGCAATCTTGCCATGGAATCGGCAGAACGACCACATGACAGTGTTGTAATTTGTCCACTACATAGTGGGTTGTTGTTCATGTAAGACTAAACGGTTAGTGTGGACTAATGAAAATTAGCGGGAGATTTTATCAACATGTCACATCCTACTGCCAGTTCCGTTTTAGGTAACAAGTGCATCCTAGCACTAGGTCAGAACAAGTTTATCTGTGAGTTTGAGTCACCCGTCCATTGATCAGTTCTGTATTTGTCTGCTATAGATCTTTCATGCATATGTGAACCCAGCACAGAAGTATCACGAATAAAATCGCGTGATTTTTACACACTTCCAAATGTCCGTTGGGGAGCAATTTTTCAAATACCTCCCGCCCAGTGTAGCAAAAGATCGTTCAATAAAGCATAATCTCTATTGTCCAACTCGCACTTTCTTACTCCACGCGCGCGCTCGCGCATATGAACCGGGATTCCAGTCCACAACACAGCCGCGGTTTCCACACGCACATCGTGTAAACTTCTGCCTGCTATTATTCGACTGTTAGTCCGAAATTGTTAAGCGGTTGCTCGTCCGGTCGTCCATGTTGTCTGCACTCCAGTCGCAGTGGAATTTGGATAAACCTTACCACCGCGTTGAGATACTCCGTCGAGTGTTGGGACGATTGTGCCTCCGAGTTGGTCACCTATCAGACTAGTAATAGTTCAAAACACGACCATGGATGGCAAAGCGGGAGCAAGTGAGCCATTTAAGTTAACCGTAATAAAGGGGTAAGACATGTGAGTTGCAATGCCCAGTATCCCATGGAGAACGCACCGTGTGTTTTACTACTAACAGAAACAACACAATCCTTCGTTTTGCACTACAGCAAGGTACGAAAAAAATATAAGCTTCTACAACTTCTTCATGGTAGTCAAAGTAGTGCAACAGAAAACTCCAAATCGCTTGTGGTACTTCCCAATTTTGTGATATCTTCACTAATTTGCTCAATTCCATCTCAAATAAGCATGTTTACTTGTTCCAGCTTCTTAACCATAAGATTGTGTCCTAATGAAAATAAATCACTGCGATTTTGGGAGAGATGAGTTCAGTTCAATCGAGAAAGTTGACCAAATTAAATCACGTTGGTCTGTAAGTATATGTTGCACGCCAAAACAAAACTAGACTGAATATTGACTGCACGTAGACGGGCTTGGAAGACAGTTTTCTTTGGTCCCTGATAAACTGTTATTTAAGAAAGTGTACTTTGATAATAGACTATAAACCAGAGACATAGGCCGTTAAACAACAGCCTCATCCCGATAATAAGTGTATTCATATTAGAATGCGTTGCTTTCCGAAAGCGTTGATCAAAATTCTTACGTATTTGAAAATCGATCATACAGCTGGAAACACTGAGCTTTATCATGGTCAAAGAACACCTGGATTGGTCGCAGACGGTATAGAACTTCAACCATTTTGGTACATCCAAGATTGCTAACTGGAATATACAGCGCTATGAGCAAATCTCTTCACGGCTGCCCTGAGTTAAGCTGGATAGATATAACGGACAGCTTTTATCGTAACCAAATCACCTGATTGGGCTCTAAGGTAGGTATGTTGAGTGTTAGGAAGTGTCATGACCTGGAATTGACTCAACTTCCTTTACGGACCGCGGATTACAATGTATACAACAATCAATTACATTATAACAAATAGCAACACATTCATTTTATTTCATGACTAACTGATGCGCCTTCTGAACTATGGCCACACAAAAACTTGTCTAAGTGCACAACAGGTCTAACACACTAGCTCACCGATCGATATTTCGTGCTCTTTGTTGGTCAAACTGATTATCTGAGACGTCACAACAACGCATAACGTTTTATACAGTAAAGATTGGACATGGCAAGCAGGCCTCTTTGCGTCGCAGTTTTGCACTGGCTCAGTGCATTTTTCTCGAACAGATGTAAACAGGTTGGACGCATTTGCTCGAACCAGACGGAGGACAGATTGACATAAACTTTTCAGCTAATGCAATCGGCTTCGTTTAAAAATTTGAATGCGGTAGCAAAAAGGTAAAAACTTATAGACGCTAGCACATCCCATTGTTTCTTCAGGGTCTATAAACAATACAAGCAACAGGGAGTGTTCCCAAGGCTAGAGAGGCAGGGCGAATAAGAAAAGATAACTCAAACGGGGTAGAGGACACATGAGCCGAACCATTCGGTCTACCTTCACCCAGTGTGACCATTTTCCCTTCATCCTAGAGCACAGGCATTTGTCGGCTCGTCCTATAAAACCCTAACCTAGTATTAAATGATGTAATACACGTCAGTTGTTATAAATAGGCTAGTCCCACTTAACTGATTGTGGCGGTAGGCCGCAAGTCTGGCCAATCACAACTATTTGAAAACTTTTATGTAGTTGTTTAAGCGAGATGAACATACAATTTCCACTTCGAAGTCAACTGTTACCAACCTTCAGCGATAACGAAATGTAGACCATCTTCTTTCTCGTTTTCATGACCTTGTCAGTTGATGTCCCCAGCAGTTTATGCTCATCGACAGATCACCTCTAATACCTATTGTCCTGTAAATATGATTGAGAACACTCAACGTTCGCTGACCACACAGTCCAGTGAACAAACACGCCTAGTAAGGGGACCGATAGATGCCAAGGTTCTATAATAGAGAGAACAGTCGCCAAAATGAGTTTAGTATGTAACTAACTTAGCACAATCCTCTCATCCAAATTTCACGCAAACTTCCGATTAGTAAACTGCTAGACTCATTTTGATCAAAACTCAACAGATTAACTTCGGCATAACGTTACGTGTTTGACAAGATCACATTGAATCACACTCCGCACATTTTGCTGATGCCATTACAATTAGCCGTCTTAAATTAACACTCTGTGTACAGAACTAGTTGCATGCAAGTTCACAGACTTCCATACACCTAACAGCACAGTACCTACGTACTTCACCCTACTTGACCCTCTTCTCACTCACTCAACCTCATTCTTATATGCAGTCAGTAAAAAGAAAGTGAGCACCATTCAGATGTTAATTTCTCATTGCAACGTTCATACATACTGAAGTAGGCAAAAACGTAATTTACTATTGTTGTTGTCATTTGAACAAATCGATTACAAAGATAGTCAGACAATGTCAGCGTGTGTGATGATATTGAGGTATAACTATACTTCCATATACTTGACAAATAATATTTTCAAGTCCCTTTTCACGATTGTGAGTCCCAAAATGCGGACAAGGTTGATGTGATACGAGTAATTACTGATTCCGTACTAAATCGGCTTACCATTCTGAAAGAATCAATCAGTTTAGTTCCAATATATGTCATATATCCCACAACTTTCGCAAACCTCAGTCGCTATGACGACCCTAATAACAACTGGAATAGAGCGATATTCGGGTTTCGTTCTATTAAACACTTGATAGCAATTGGTATAGCGTAAAAAGAGAACTAGGTGTGCCAACTAGAACTAACAAAACTTACAACTGATAATTGCCAAAAAAATTAACAGTGGGCATGATGATGACATCGCCCGGTTCTATTAGCTCCGTGAGTTTGCAGGGTTTGAAATCTAACACAAACAGATGCTACTAGGTTGAGTTCAGTCAAGTGGCTTTTAGATAGAATATGCTTGAAATCGCCTACAAATCCATAATTTATAAACAATTTGTGAATACTCGGCAACTGCATTCATAGGTGACATTTAGTTTCCTACCTAGTACGAAAAATTTTACTTGTCACAAATAAAACGCCGTCTATGAAAAATCATCGTCTTTATCGACTACTGACAACTTGGTTTCAAATGATGGTTACATGGTTTAACAAAAATATTAATTGGCGAATGATTGATTCCATGATTTACCGAAGTAATGCCAACAGTACAGATGAGTGCGTGCTCCGACAACCCCAACCGACACCCATATATATATATACATAAAAGTTCGCCTTCAATAATGGCGTCATTCACCAGTTTCAGTTAAATGTTGGTATCAAAGGAAACTCACTGAAGGAGGCAATTTTCAAAGTAATCGCACAACTGTTTGAAATTCAAACTAGACCGTAAACTTCAATAGGTTAAGTACACACTCGTATGGAATATTTATGTTCGGTCGAAAATACCCACTGAAATCATGAGAACGACAGACTAACGAACGAGACTTGTTTTCTGTGTTTGATCATCAGGCTAATTACAACACAATAAATATGAAAAACAGGACGACGTGTTTGTTGTCAGTTACGTGATCACTGTTCCCAATCATGGGCTTGACTGACTGTGGGCCAGGGAAGGTTAAATGTCCTCACGAACTTTTTCTGAGCGCAGAGGTCAGGGTTGCGCAATCGGATGCTGATGGCTTCGGCAACGGTCAACATTCGGAATTTCACCATTTTTAATCGATTCCTTGGCACTCGGTAGACATTCCGAAAAGCATCTTTCTTACTGACAGAATGATGGGAGTCGGTCAAGTGAGCAACAATCGCGCTTGAAACCGTTTTAATCACACCACTGTTCAACCACGCAGGATGGCGTTCACGCACTCTGTCCGGCAATCGCCTTGTAGTACGACCAATATATGATGCTCGACACGAGCAAACAAATGAGTACACACAATAATTGGTTGTAAAGCATGAAAGTTTGTCTTTGAGTTGTGACATGATAACGGGTGTTGAAAGGAAACTGATACACAATTGAGCGGCAAGGTAGGTTGTTTAGACTGACTTCCTTAGCTTTCTGGAGATAATTTCGGCCAAGGAATCTCTCTTGAAAGGACGACTAAGAAACGCAAGTTTCTTATTCACAAAGGGTGCCCTATTTTCAACTCTACCGCCTGCATCGCTCTCTGAATGAAACGCATTGGGTAGCCATTCTGCATGAACACTTCTTGTAGAAAGTCTAGCTCAGCTTGTAAAGTGTCAGAGGTGCAGATCTTTAACGCTCTACCGGTCGGGCATCGTATGAGGTTTCGCTTTTGATTTAGCGGAACAAAACTGTCGAAGTGAATGTATTGGCCACTTCAAGTCCGTTTTCAGTACACCGTTCGTCGGATTGAACCATCTTCCCTTCTTACTATACCAACATCCCAAAAATTTATTTCACCATTGTTCTCTGATTCATTGGTGAATTTAACACTGCTATGAACGGAGTTAAAAGCTGCCATAACTCTGTCCATGATAGCATTCTCGTTGATGACGCAAAAAATATCATCAACATATCGTTTGTAAAATGCAAATTGTTCGATGACTGCACCCAATTGGTTAGCCTCTAGTTTACTGATAAAAACGTCAGCTAACAGGGGGCCTAGAGGCGAGCCCATTGCCACTCCATCTCTCTGTCGGTAGATCGCACCGTTGAACAAAAACTGAACGTTACTTGTACAGAGCACCAACAGTTCTCTTAGTTGATCCTTTGGGATGCCCACGTGTTTGTTGTTACGCTCGATGTAATCGCATAAGTAGTCAATCGTCTCTTTTAGAGGCACGTTCGTAAATAGCGAGGCAACATCGAGTGAGAACATGCTTTGGTTGTTTAAGTTCAGGTCTTGGGTTGTCACAGTGGCTTTTAGAATAAGATTGTACTATCATAGATACATAACTTCACAGCTTTCAACAGGCCACAAATCGGTTAGCCAAGTTAAATAAATTTGATTTTCAAATTTCATTTTGAGATAATAAAATTGTGAATTAATGAACGAACTCTTTCGAATTGAAATCAATCGAAATTTCTGACCATAAACAATGAAAAGAACATCTAATCTGGTTCAGTGCCCGAGCAGACAGTACAAAATCCCCTCAGTTCTCTGGGATGAGGAATGATGAGGGCGTAGTTCACTAATTGCGATGGTGGTCATATTAATGTAGCTAAAATAAACGTGTGTAAAATCGACCAAATAATCAATAAAGTGGTAGAATATTTACTTTCATTTTGACCGCAATCCAACCCATAGTTACGTTCATTACCAAAGCTTTCGGCACTCTCGGGCTGTGTAACTAGGATCTACGCACTCACTCAGCAACTCTTCTGACTGGTATCTTCCGGAAAGGTGTAGTAGAGACTAATGTTTTACTCTTGTTGGAACTTAAGTTGTTCCGACGACGAACAGGGCTCAGCAACATGTGCATGTAACTTGAAGAGAAGATCAGAGTCTTTTTGAATGGAAACCTTGCAAGCATATTAGTCTCATTCGGCCGCGTAACAATCAACCTCCCGGATAATTGTGAGTTCCAAGTTCACCTTATCTATTTCCCCTGCAAAGCATCGGAATCCGTAAGCAACCAAATCCCCTTTTACAAATCCGCCTTCACACTTATACACTTTGTCCTTTCCTCGTTAGATGTCAAAAGTACCGGTTTCTACACGCTCCTCGGATTACTGTAACTCTCTCGATACATTAAATGGAAATTTTCGGTTGTCGCTAGTTGAATCTTACTTAACTCCCTACCTACTTCATTACCCGTCAACTTGCTGCAACAGTCAAACATCTACTTGGACACCCATCAACGTTGGCATCTTGAAAGTTACTGCACCTTCTTCTCAATGCATGCTTCCAACATCCTTTCTTCAGCAAGGGTGACAATGTTCTGGGAGCCGTAACGAATCACTCAGAGTCAAGCCGATGTACGAAATATTTCTCACTAGTCTTCAACTCAACATTCACTTTTTAAGGCGGACACATAGAAGGATAACCGCTGTTTTGTTTAACAGATGTTGAGACATTCAACTTACTGGAAGAGTATTTCAACTCATCACACCAACAAAACCCATTCACTCGTTGCAACTCTATAAGATAGACAGGTGTCTTTCCTACTCCAAGGAAAAAGTGGCTTACATATACTTATTCTTTAGGTGCTAAGGATGAACATCCGGACTTTTAGCTAAAAACGGTTTAAATCCATTTTACACTCTTAGAAGCTGAACGTGTTCTTCCGTATTAACAATGCGGTTCACTCGCCGTTTCCGAACACATTTTTGCGAAGAATGGGAAATTGTCATCATTTTATCGTTACACGGATGTAACAAGTTTTCAAACTAAATTCACTATGGTGTTTTTAATCTCCAGCATTTGGAATTATTCCCTTGTGTTTTGAATCCATCTACCAGAAGTTTGCCCAACCTGTCACATATTAACACACGGAACACTCACTATTCGCACTTCGTAAAAAAATGAGATGCCTACCAAGATGTTCTCTCGTCTTCGTCATAAAATACATTTTTTGATTTTGTTCAAAAACATTATGAACGAGAAATTTGGTTTCTTTTTACAAATAGAATATTGTCCAATAGTATGTTGAAGTTTTCCTAACGATAGTACTGAGGAAAAAAATAAATCAGTAAGCTGACCTCGCTTTAATTGGAAGGCGTATATTTTTATTGTAATAATGCCTTTATACGGTTTCTTCGTGGTATGATGTGGGGAATAAGAGCGAACGTTTCTGTCAATCTCAAACACTCATGATACAACTCAGGGTTGCTCACACACGCACTGTGATTTATTACCGAATACATATGTTAATCTTAAATTTTTGGGCGTGTTGGAAGTCCTGAAAACTGACTGAGCCATTGCCGGTGAGTCCCAGCCTGTCCTTAGGTATTTGAAGAGTGTATCATTTACAGTAACAACTTCCTTCATAGAACTGCGTTATGCTAAGTGAAAATGCTAGAATAACAACGCGTGAAAGATGTTACGTAGGCTATATGCATTAGGGGTGGTCAACAACTGGGCTGAAAATCTTTTGCACAGGGGAACCTACTTTGTACCTACTACACCATTCATTTCTACCCGAATTTCTCCAATAAAACATGACGGGTCAGGCATTACCCGTCATGGAGATGACAAGTCAGTCTCAGTCTATCGAATATATCGGCATTTATGTTCTGTCTTAATTTTATTCTCGTTTTCATGAGATGACTTCGGATCCGATTGGCATAATTAACTGGGGACAAATAGCGATCCGTAACAGTACAATATAGCCCAGACAGATTATGGGTGTGCACGGGTCTGCAGGCATTTAAACGCAGTAACATAAGTCACAGATCCACAGAGGAACAACACAGTTGATGTAACAAGTCGGGCGCCTCACAAGGGATGATGAAAAGTTTAACGGGCGAGCAGACACCGACCGGAACAGAGATCGAATCGACCAACCGACTGGCCCAAAACGCTGCGAGAAAGCGATAGCGCGGCTGACGCCATGCAAAGTTTCCGTCGGTTGGTTTACTTGACAATTTAACACAAAAATTCTAAGAAGGCTGGCAGGTGGTAGTCAACCAAACTAATCACTGCTCAGTAACTGTAACTATTGTGATTATGATAGTATGAAACAAGATCCGTTAGTGCTAGAAAACATGACGACAGGCCCGCACATAAATGGTCGAAGTGCTCGCTTTCGACATGACGGTGGAATTCGGAGCACTACAAGAAAAACTCCGGCTACTGTGATTGCAGTAATCAGCTATCGATTAGAGCGGCTGGACTAAACGCCCAACAACAACTGACTCAACCCTTCTTGCTGCATTAACTGAATTACTCCTGCCGTCTCTATTTCTCTCCTCAGGAACATCTGACGTCCGCACGCTCGATTGCTTATGTATGGTGACGTTAGCTTTAGCGAACTGCCCGTTAGGCAGAAAATATTGTGTTTTGGTTTGTTGACACCCAATGTTGCCGGGTATATGTGCAAGCAAGTTAGCACTGACCAACAAGCGAGTGTGCGCTGAGAATCCGAAGGTACCATCACTCACATGTTTCATATGTTCACCAAGTTTATCTTTGAATCATTCAATCTAACTTAGTTTTTGTTATCAGATAAAAATTAAAAAAGCGTAATTGTAAACAAAGAGCTCATAACTTCCTGTCGAGATTAACATCAGTTTCTCCGTTGAACCGTTGACCATAATTGTGCCATGCTTTTCCATTAATCCAGACACTTTCTCTCGGCGAATAAACGACAATGCACCCCTTATATAGTTATGGCCAAGCAACACGTTTACCCTAAACTGGATTTGGCTAGAATTGCTATGAACTGTACATATCCTGTAACTATAAGGGAGCTGACCTGTGAAAAATAATGACACCAAAAAAGCTAGTGTAAAATACACCCTCTGAGTGACCTGAAACGGCAAGTATGGTAGATAGTAAGCAGACACTTGCCAGGCAAAGATTCGGGCGTGGTTCATCTATATCAAAATTTGATGACCAAAACACGTGACCTCACAGTGCGTGTTGATAGATTGTGTATACAGCGGAATGTAATTATGTGACGTTAGGGGATATTAACGCGTCTGTTATAAAGTAGATCAGTCCACAATGTATACCAACATTCAAAGCAGTTGTGGCCTTATGGAGCGGGTACTCTCATTTCAAATCATAATCAAATTATTGCAGTTTTCCCATTCAGTTGGGTCATTTTAACACAGATTCCAGAATACACGAACCGGTTGCACTTGACAACGTATGTACTAGGTACTATGGTAACTGACAGCTAACAAGCTCTTTCTCATTGTCGAGTACTTCAGGTTATTGGGTAGCCAGAGAACAAGAGTTCTTCAAATACTCTCGATTCCTTTTTCAACCTGTTCATACGCTTGTAATGATTTTTTCGTAACTGATTGTTGTGCATAATCAAACATAAGACAAAAATAAATGTCGTTAAGCAATTTAAACCACAAATCCCGGGCAAAGAATAGCAGAAAAACTTGGGAAGTTTGAAAACTAGCCGAGTTTTGGCGACATGTTATTTAATGTTTTATGCCTATCAAATGTTCAATAGCATTAAAACTATCCTTATTTAAACGGCTTTCGAACATGACAAAATCAACCAAATTGCCATTCTACAATGTTACAAGCTTCATAGATTGATTAATCATGGGGGTAACGCCACTGACTGTACGACGCCTCAAAGCTTAAAAATGCATTTGAAAGAGACAAGGTTGATACACCCAAGGGAGCACTGTCTAATAACGAGGTCGTTTGAGCCTCAGAAGTATACAGGGTATGAGAAGACTTCTCATCGCACAAAGTTGTAAAGATCATTAGTCAAGCCAACTCTTCAATAGGCAAACTGTTCCATCCTTGATGACCTTGGTGTTGATCACCACACAGATATTCCATACTGATATAGGCCCTCAAGCACACAATTTCATTGGTTACCCACGGTCTAAATCGATTCGGAAGGGGTTTCAACTCGAGTGGGCGTCGCAAAGTAATCGTTCGTTTAGCTGCATTACGTCTTAAAAGGTCAAATTTCAAAGTCCAACGTGAAACCTAAGCGACCCGCGCCGAATAATGAGAAAACAGAAATCTGAAGTAGAATTTGACAGTCTGCCGTCCGAACTCATTGCCAAAAATCTCACATTATTTTCAACATTTTAGGCGCCTATTGATTTAAAAAACAACTCCATAAAGAACACTCTGGGAATGAGACACAGTGATGAGTGTATTTCAAAAGCTTTAACCATAAAGCTACCAAAGAGATAATTACTGACTTGTGCGCTTTGTGTAGCTCAACGATTCGTTGAAGCATCTGAGGTGTCTGCAATGATTGTGGGGCGAAGGGCATGTTGGAAATGTACTCAATACCCGTGTGCATACTTGGGTCGAAGTCTCCAGCTTCGGATTGCACTGCGTAGGCACCCAGGATCACATAGGTCTGGAACGAACAGGAAAGGCTGAGCGCCGGAAAATGTGACAGGCAAGAAGGAGGTGGGTGGTTAGACAGTGAAAAAATTTACGTGAATGTAAGTTTCGATAATCCTTTCTATTCGCTCAAAAGGCTAATAGTCAAATACTCACCAAACGTGTGTTGTGTCCAACATCATTATTGATTGATTCAGAGTGCAAATCAGTCCGGACTGTAAAACATGTTTTATCTGGGTCTAGTTAAATAGTAGACTGGTTAGCATTCCACAGTAACGGGTTACACTGTAGATTGATACAGTAAACAAAACAATCTTACACTGATAAATAACATAACCTAAATGACAATGAATCCCCAGGAATACCAGGAAAACTATCTAAAACCTGTAATTTATTCCCGGAATGATATATTACTCAAAATGTGGTCAAGGGAAATAAAACCTGAATTACTCGACATAATATCGTTAACGGACAATAAGCGCCTAAGCAGGTGGCTCAAACAAGAAGTGCACTGACTGTAAAATTGATTTGGTTCCTTAGTGTTCGGCATAGTTGACAGTGCATGAATGTGTACACATGTTTCACATAAGGTAACACGTGACGGTAGAAAGTAGTTGATCGTGTTTTTTGTTCTATTGCGTAGAAATCGCGCATATGCACTGGCCACTCACAATGCAAATAGAGCTAGAAGGAAACTCACAGTCCAGAAATGACATCCTGACGAATTTGCAAACAAAGACAGTAGCGAGTCAAGTCGTCTTTGAATTCGTCAATGTCCAATGGATAGTGTCGAACGTGGAATTCCAATTTCCATGGTTGTTCTGGGACGTTACAACAACATTAAATCGAGTCGACGTATGTGCATGTAAGAGAGCGTCATCAAACAAATCTATCTGAAAAGATTCCACAGCTTCTGATTAACAGGCAGGATGATTCAGAAAAGTGAAAAATTGTGTCAATCCATTACATCGAAACCTAGTTAATTGCCTGAGATACTAAATTTCCTCAGGTGTAAAAATAAATGTTAGCGAGAAATAGTGCATGCTCTCATGTGTGACACGATCATAAAAACAGCGCCAGAGGTGAAGTCACTCAGTTTACATTTTGGGCTCCATGACGACTTAATGCAACTTTGGTTAGTTCGGTCTTGTTTCCACTCTCTGCATCTTTCTTGTTTTCTACCCACTCTAGTTTAAGCAATCGCAAATTAAAAGAGCTGCCGGAATGTTTCTGCTGGACAAATCGTGCTCAACGCCACCGGTATACTTCAAAATCAACCGAGGACACCACTGTTCAGAATAAACAATAGATAAACATATTTTAGATTACTGATGAGTAGTCGGGGATTTGGTTTATTTTCAAGTTGACCATCACTCACATTTAATCGCAGCCTTCGCATTCAGATAGACTATGAAGCCAGCCTCTTTTCGGAAGAGACTGGCTTCAAAGTCTGTCTGAATGCGAAGGCTGCGATCAAATGTGAGTGATGGTCAACTTGAAAAAAAAAACATATTTTACTTTAATTAGAGAGAATAAAATTATTCTGCAAACAACGATCGTATTTGCCCATTATTCACTACTGCGGACATTAATATCGCCGTCAATATTGCTCATCGAAGAAAACAGTTCAGGAACTAAACGGATAAAACGGATAAACGTTTCATCTACGGTTGAATAGTTTACAGGAATACTGCCCACGAGCCTGTATATACAAATATGTGTATAAATGCAGCATTCCTGAAACCGTTTCGATCGTAGATGAAACGACCAATTGCTAGGCCAAACACCTTTCACAACTCAGGATTGTTCGCTGTTATGAGATTTCTCACAGATTTTAAGTAGAAGATCACAGGTCACGTTGACAAAATGCTAATGAGATTCACTCATCTATATCACGTGATGCGATGTGATGAAGAAAACACATGATGATGCACCTTGAAAGATCGATATTGTGTATCATGACTACAGTTAGATCGCTGTGGTTCAGACGTAAATGCCCACTGCCTACATCTTGACAAAAGCTCAGCTGTAAGATTTCCTGCGTGAAAAGACGTGTTTTTTGTGTCACACCGAATGATTAAAAAAGTCAATGAGTCAGAAAAAGTATGGGTACTTTTTTGGGCGAACCAAGCAGCTGAAGTTTTACAATTGTAATCGTTTAGTTGGTTTTCCGTGTATATATTCCTGATCCCATCTTTGACAGCAAAGTGTGAACTTCATAAATGAGATCAATAATATTATTCCTTTTCCGGTCATTGTATGCATGAGTTACGACTTGTATTGTCATATCCCATTTCGTAAACAGGTGAGCGGACCCATTATGCGTTGTTTGGGCGGCTTGTCCACCTGATAGGTCACGTGCTTGATGGGAGCTGATTTCCGGCAGAGCGGTGGGAGAGCCGTGACCGTCCCGCCCACCAAGCGGTTAGTCGATAACACAATTTATGTTCAACTACAGATTGGCTTGTGTTCGCAGTTTGAACACAAAACTACATTTAGGCAGAAAATGGTAGACACACAAACAGGAGTATACCACGACTCACTTTCAAGTTGTTTTGATAATCGTTTATCCATTTTTAGCCAGTACTGCAAAAAATTGCGCAGAAAATAAACCAAGTAAGAGGAAGAACATAAAACCTACACAAATTACACAAAGTAGACCTTTTCTAGGCGTCATTGTTAAGGCTACCCTTATCTAGCCAAAATTCAAGAGAAAATTGCATTCGGGGTAGCTATCATGGTGGGCAGTCTCATCCTCATCTAATGCCCGTCCTCGGAGTGTGATACTTCTGGCACTTACCATGGTTAGTCAGCTTAGTTTTAACTCCATTGGCCCCAGTTTGGATCGACTAGTACCCACATATTATGGTTGTCTCTGTGTCGTTCAGCCTACCTCATAGTACCTGAGATTAGGGACTGAGTCCTCGAATCCAGACTTGTTTGAGGGGTATGCATTTCGTTTTAGTACTCACTGATTTGCAGGTTACCCGAAGGTTGCGATCCTGAATACAAATTCCGGAGTCTAGACCCTACTCTACTTAATAGTCATGGCTCGTGTGTGTGTGACACGTCGGTATGTTTAAACTTTTTCTACTCGCACTGAACTAAGAAACGAGGGTGGAAACGAAATGGGGTGGGTGAGTGCTGACTTGTAGTAGGCCGACGAGTAAGTGATTCAAATGTCATGCTTACGCTATCGATCAGCAAAGTGAAATGAGCAGAGTGCAGTCAGTCAATTCATATTGAATTCACACGAGAAAAATAAGCACAGCAGTAAAGCTTAGAAAAGAAGTATCCGATAACGAAGAGATGAAGCCGTCAAAGTAAAAAACATAATTACCGATCGGCCAGTAAATTATGGATTATCACCATCTGCTTCTCATGTTAACTAACCACAGCTTATCACAACTTACATTCTATCATGCTATGCATCCCTCGATCTATCTTACACATCGGCGAAATCTGTTTCATTACTTTAGGCTACTCCAGTGTTTACAGACGTCCCCTATAGACTTTGTGTTTAAGGTGATCCCGGGAGAAAAAACCGATTGATTAACATCTGGTGACCGCGGGGTCATCTTTTTAGTTCACCGCGAATAAGCTCTTGTTGCCCGTATGATTCACCCAGCTATTCTCGTACACACAATGCATGGTGCGCTGCTGCATCATCTTGCGGAAACCAAACGTATTCAAGTACTCCCAACTGCCCCAGCGCTGTTACAACGTCCTGTTGCAGCATATACAGACGGGAATGCCCTAGTTAGTAAATGCTCATGAGAATAAACGTTTTAAGTGTAACCTTATCAGAAAAGAAAGACCCGATAATCTGTGTTCCGAGAAACCCTGTTCGAACCACCAGCTTTGGGTTGTGATGACGTTGGATTGCAGCAAACCGATGGGAGTTATTTATGTACCACTTGTTAATGGTCTCCTCCAGGCTTTCTTAAATAAAAGCCAATTTAATACGATATTTATTTGTTAGGTTACCGGTGCGTCTTTCTCTTCCTCTTTCCAGGAGCGTGATCTGGTTCCAGCATGATAATCTTTTTAGGCTAACTTGCGCCCAGCTACTGTACGGCAAAATGAACTGAGAAAGATATGGTCAAATAGGATACTCAAAGGATACAGGTACTGCTCATACCAGGGGGGGCGTCCGCATACATTAACTTCGGCTGTCAGATGCATACAAACTTGAGTCATTTTACACGTGATATCTATAGGAGGGGATATATAGTACCGATTATCATACTATATCCATCAAACCAGCTATGCCTAACGGACTTTTCATGTTATTGTGACTACTACGCGTCACTTGATCAACTGTCATTTATCACCTTAGATCATTCTTCTACTGAAGCTACCAAATTACAGCCATAGCCATCTGCTTAGTGACCATTGACATAGTCCCAAAAAATCTAAGAGATCCGCAAGAAGAAGGACTTGGTGTCAGCCTAGACCTGTGTAGCGGAAACCTCATCTATAAAACGACTGTTTCCGTCCCGATATGTGAGTTTTTGGTACTGTGAGCAGTGGTCCGATTTTGCGAATTTGAATGTCTTTTTCATTACTTATGGAGCCTCTCTACGTAGTGGCACTTTAGTTATGAAGTTTCAGCAAACGGTTCACAGGGAATTCCTTTTTGAATATGTTATGGTCAGCGCTTTGAATAAACGTACCTCTCGTGTTAATGGATAAGCAGACTTGATCATATTACGTGAATGGACGTGTTTCATATCTGTCCAATTTTTCATATCGTTTGCTTGCTTATACTAAGATTACATGTGAGTGTGTGTGATCAGATCGAACAAAGTGTTGAGCCGGTTAACATCGCTTAAGCTGTTTTCGATTGCCGAAATTTTCCATTCACTTACACTGTCATCCAACCGGTGGAACGTGCCCATTTCCGATTTATCGGCGTGCTGGTGGTATCGTCAGTAGAACCGATTTCGATCACACTCTACAACCTTAGGTTATGAGCCCAAAAGAACTTTGTCCTGGTCCTACACTTCCTGCGGTTAACTGCCAGTGAATCATTTGAACTCAATTAGCACCCTATCAATTGCTGGTCAAATGCCCCATCCACAATAAACACCCATTCACGCACAACTCAACACAAGCTCAGAACACCTTTCAAGTGTTTCCTAAGGATAGCAAAAGTCTGCAATGCCACATTCTTGTTCCAAACACAAACAAATTCTCGCAATCACATATGTACGACAACAGTTAGTACAAGCAACTATTTGCAACCCTGGATTATCCATGAGTACGCTGAGAGTATTGATCCGACTGAGTGCAAGCGCATGAGGTAATGTCCAACTAACTTGATGTGACGGACCGGAACTTTGGCTTGTAACCTGTCGGTAGTCAATTCTAGTAATCGTAATGTTTTCTCGTTCTAATGGTTTTAAACAAGATAAGAAACACAGTCCATAGTTCGATCCAGTAACCGTATCAAAGGTCTGGACAGCCACAATCTCTAAACCAAAAAAACGAAACTCATGATCAATGATGACAGACAACTTAGGTTTTCCCGGAACATTTACAGCCAATACAAAATGGAAACAGATAACGCCTGTCATTTAGGGTGAATCTGTTGACGGTTTCACACTGAAGCATGCACTACAACTGTACGCCATAGGCTGCATACAAGCATATAATATTTTAATTCGTAACCACAAAACACCGTTTGTACCAAAAGCACCCAAATGTGCGTTACCAAAACAGTTAAGAGACTCAAGATGAACTTCTACACAAAAAGGTTGACAGAGTCAGATGAATTCCCAGTAAATCACAGTTGTCTTACAGGAGACTATACAAATCAACGAAATTTTCCACACACCAGACCACCAACTAACAGACACCCTGCAAGCAACCGGAAAAAAATTAGTACAGCGGACATTTTTCTAAACTTTAGCGTGAAATGTGCAGCCTGTCGTGTAGGCAGGCGTTTATCCAAAATAAGACTAACTCATCTCAGAAAACATTGTCCAACCTTGTAGTCATGACCAGTTCGGTGGTAAAGTCGCCATTTGACATGATGGTTACTAGTCTCTACGTTTCTCTTCGGAATCTCTACCCAAATCACTCCCGAGGGTCTCCCTGTATGAACGTCTATCTGTATGTGTTTGTCAGCTGTATCAGTGGTGCGTAAAACGCATCTTTGTTTCTCACGGTTTGGAACAGTGGTGGCGTTGTTTGTAGCTCGGATTGATGGTTTTGGAAATGATATGTTCGCCGAGCTTGGCATTTAGGTTGCAAACGTTTCATCACCAAGCGAGGTGACATCATCAGTGCGTGTGTGTGATTAGTACAGTGTATACATTCGGAACTTAAGGGCAAGTCCAAATAACAGAAAGATGAGGGATCAGAAGTGTACGCACAATGGAAGACGTGCCACCAAGGCGAATGATAGTGTACTGCTGCCCAGTGTGTGCGGATACACGTCAGCGGTGCCAATGAGTGTACGCGTTTGTTGTCCTGGTTTTTCACGTAACTTGTAAAGGATTTCGTGCAACACATAACTTCGCAGACTAAGTGTCTTCTAAGATCACAACCTTAGTACTCGGCCTGGGTGAACTTAAATACTCGACGTTGCCGCGGTACGTGTCAGTGTCTTCCTCATGTTTGAGTCTCAGTTTGTACACTTGATTACATTCCCTTCTTATTTATGGACCGTATAATAAATGTTGCTCACCAATCTTTACTGATACACGACCGTATAAGAATCTGATACCTTCCTGTTTACTGCACAAACCTATTAGCCTATGACCTCACCGGGTTGTGTTACTTTAAGTGGTGGTTATAGATGTGCACCCGATTTTTGTCTCACCTATCACATCATTTCACTCCTTGGTTTACGAACAGAATGTGTTCTTCAAAGAAGTAGGTTTTTCTAGTCCCTTTTGCCAAGAACTCTAATGAATATACACATGAAATCAATTTTGACCAAACTGATTTTGTTTATGCGAAACGTGTGATCAAAAGTATTGTCAACCTTCGTTAAAACACAATAATACAACTAACAGTGATTCGACAGGATTGTGCACATGAATTAGGAGTTTTAAGAGTATGCACAACGATGAAAACAGCAACGTTGACAGAATAACTCGATGAACCTCTGAAAACATGCACGCTAGATGAAAAAGAGAGATAACTGAGATGTATTAGAGAGAGAAAAGACATCTGGTGATAACTCACATCAGTTCGGGGGCTCGATCGATAGGTCAGTCCAAAATATTCCGTCTCCCGTAGGTCTAGTTCTTTACAGATTTTTTCAAACAGATGCGCTCCGTATGCGTTACGCTACCAAAAAAGCAGATGGCATGCGCGAACCCGAAAGATGATGCATTTGTTAAAAGAGAGATAAATTGCATGAGTAGAATTCACAAGATCAACTGGTAAAAGAGAATGTTAACAAATACGTCTGCGAAGAAATTCTAGTTAAACTAAGAAGTTGGCGGACTATTTTTTGTCAGTTAACTCAAACTCATTGTTGTCGGTAGAGCAGTGCAAATAATATAGAAGATCTGAGAGAAATGTGATGGGTGGCAACAACCACGGAATCGGTCAGGTGCACCCACATCTTCTAACTAAGGATTTTGCATGACCCTCAGCTCGTCTAAATCCAACTCATATCCACGCTATCTTTCATTGTGATAAAGCAGAGCTCGAGACCCTTCGGATGTTTCATGTGTCTCAGAAGATCACTAATCAGTTGCAATCACATTAAGCGGACGCACTAGTCTATTCACTGGTTATTTGTGTGTTTTCTCAAGCGTAATCAATCACATAGGCAACTTCAAGGGATATCGTACTGTTGCAGACAATGATTCTATCACATCTCACTTCATCCCGTTACAGGATGAAAGTGGTTTTGCCATGTAAGAGTTATTTTTCGTGTTGCCATATAGATAACTATCGAGTAACTTGGTACTCTAACAAATCGGGATAAAAAAGACTGCGGAGTCATATAATTGCGTTGATTCGGCACAGCAACCGACAGCTGGAGTGGTCTCCACGGGACATTGTTCTGTAATGCAAACTTCCCACTTCAAAATATGGCATCACAGTAGGCTATCCAATCTCAACCGTGGCTGACCAAATCGTCTCTTCGTCAGCTCCATTTAATACCTTTGAGTAACAGCAATATCTATGAACTTCAAGTAGTTACTTTACTCTGTTAATCAACACAGAATGCCACAAGACTTTCTAAACAAATTCGTTGAGAAACCCGCAGGACACAATGCAGCTGGAAGCGTTGTTGTGTGACATAGTCGAACTATTCTCTGTGCGTGTTAGAATACCCGCACGCGCACAGACCCAAATGTATCGATCGTAATGCTGGTAGCAAGTAGCATGGTTAGGCGTGTTCACGCCAAACCTTGTCTGCGTCTGCATCCATAATTGTGTACTGTCTTTGGCAGTGACATCGGTTTGGCTGCGACCCGGGTCACCTACATTGCGTACTGCACACTCGTGTTCCTTTTGACAATTACGCATATTTACTACTCTGTACACGGGTTGTGTGTCGGTGTACAGTACGAAGCATTTTTCACACGCTCAATCCTAGCACAGTGATTAGAAAGTTTGCAGGACAGTAGCTTCTTAAAGAGTATGTTTCAAAGTTCATGACAAATGCAGCGATCTTTCCAAGGCAGCTGAAGTGACACTGCACAACCCGCCACGACGAGATTTTCGCGCTTTTACCCCCAACAACTTGTCCGATTAAACAACCCACTGCGAAATACTAGTTACCTTATCAATTTTGAAGAAACATAAAACGGAATTCCGCTGAAATTCGATTGCCCTTCAATGTGGACATACCGAGAGCCAAAACTTAATCAACCAACGACAACACTGGTGACTTTTTGCTCTCTGACTGTGTGACTTGAAAATCAGGTCACCAGCATGTGAGCAGACTGCATGACCTATTTAGCTGACAACCTCACGCAAACAAACACATCCGGACCCGCAGAATTCTTGTCTTATTCAGGCCCACGTATACAGTTAATTGATTGCAGGAGAAAACAGACATATCTTACTGCACCATATGTGTAGCTAAAACGCTGCACTAATTCGCGATGAACCATCGGTCGACGGAATTGCTACAGTTGGTTCTGACTCTCACATTTTGCAAACAATAAGATCCGACTAGTTGTGATTTCAGATGGATAACATGAATTGTTTAAGGTGGGTGAAGTACAGTATCCACCAAAATTTTTAGCAGTCCTGAGATTTTATTTCATCTCTACACGGTATAAAGTCTACTTCCATCTGTATTAATGTGACAACTTTGTGCAATAAAACCATTGCATTTGATGACTTCGGTTAAAGTAGGGTTGTATATTCGTAACTTATCTTTTCCGGTACGTGAAATCCACCATGAGACCTAGCACAAACATTAGCGGTATAAAAAACGAAAATTTATAGCCTACAGACCTAGGCAATTAGTGTTTATACCTTGGTCACCTGATCGCAGTCACCCTACATACCACTTGTTTATCGCGAAAGCTGAGGTCATATGTTAGCGATGCGATGGTCTGACGAGCGTCCAGACCATTACGTAGTGGCCAATCAGGATCACGGATTCAGCTGACCAACTGACATGTGTATTTGCTTACTTAGTTCATCCCTACTGGGTAAGTTCTTCCATTCAAACAGCGAGCAACATTAAGTGTCAATGACGTAACAGTAATACTCAGTGCTGTGTTGCTTCGAATCAGCTGCCGACATTTTCGTTCGGCCGGACTTCTTTCTCTTCACTGCAACTACTCCAGACGGGCCGACCGTTGGGCTAGAGTGTCAATCGTCATCGAGTACTTAGACACCGATTTAGTGTCAAATTTTTGGTGGCGATTAAAATCTCAAACCATTCATTAGTATGCAAAACAGTTCGCTGTGAATTCAGTGTGGTGAGCTCCTCAAAACTGAGGTTATAGCCCCGGTTACAGCTTATTGCTTAGAGGGTCCAGAGTTGTGAGTAGTATGGGGTGACAGCACATACACAAGGGCACTGTCTGGGAGCGTAAGAGTTTCAGCACCGATAACTCGAATCACTACACAGCCCACCTATGGGAAGGAAGCAGCTACCACGGTATGAGGAAAACACCACACAAGAATGTGATTGCGTGTCAAATGATTGCCAGCCCTAAGAGTTCATAAGACGGATGTCATTTCTATTCTCGTGATGACCGGTCAACTTGAGTTCAGGTCAACAAGGATTGTAACTGAAAGCCTGAATACGACGATTCCGCAATGACCAACATGAAATAAATAGGATGATGGCCAAATCGCCTTTCAAACGAGCACAAAATCAGAGCTCAAGTTTCAGTACAGAAAGCCATATGTATCATAAATCAACATTGGCACATGAACAAAAGTGGGACGCGTTGCTTCTTTTCCAAATGCATCAGTCGTTCTTAAACACCTTCCGCCGGTTCACTCAGATGAATCACAGGTGATGAAATAGTTACACACGCTTTTAGTCAATTTTGCATAGATACAAGAAAACCTTGTATCTGCGATTCAAACTGTAGTATTCTTGGACAACATCCAATGAGAGTAACCGTTTCAATTATCCCCAATAATGATGAGCAATATTCAGACTGTAAGGCATCGGAAAGTATAAAACGTGAATGATTTGAAGTTCCATATCAACTGTACAACCCGACTTTTAAAACTGAAGACTTCTTCAAAAAAGACTCCGGTGACTTCAGTGCATTAGGTTCATTAATAAACAGTCCCACCACACAAATATATTCCATCTTGTAAGATCATGTCAGTATGGACACATTACCCTGGTTGCTCGTCTTAAGTACAATATTAGCTAGTGTTGGGAACAAGGAACTAGTCGATGATTGTCACGGATTGCCGTTTGCCTTCTCTATTCGTTTGGTAAGCAGCTACAACACTGAAATGCGATCGCCTTGTGAACAGTGTTATTGAAACTCCAAATTCATACATCGTTCGACTTGACCTATTTGCAGAAAAGTGGTATCACAATTACAATGAAGTGTAGGGATCAGGATTAGTGTAAAGAAATTCGTTTGAAAGCATTGATTGATTATGTTTGAGCATTTTCATACTGAAGTTGTGTTGTATCAAACCGCGTATCATGTGACGAAGCGCAATTTGAAACTTCTATCATGTGTTACTAACGAGACCTAAGGTGAGGCTAAAAATGAACTGTCATGCTCTGAGTAAAAGCAGACGACATTATACTATTGATTTCAGACTGACATGTCGCGGCACACTCGACTAAAAACTCAACCGAATCGATACCTGCAGATAAAAACGCTATGAAACAAAACTCTCATTGGAGTTGAACATATTACTTTTTTGACTACGTTTGGATATTCCTCAGTGCCTGCCACTTCCGTCTCCGAGTATATCGATGTTTTGATATTCAGAAGCTTTGCGTCAGGTTGAACGGTCTATAAATTAGCTCTCATGTCAATAAATCTTGATACTGGTCACTTCAACATCACTACTAGTAGCACGGACACCGAATAATCATACCCAAAAAAATACACGATGTTTTAAGTAAAGTATAAACATAAAACCTAGTGCCCCTACATTATGCTCTGTTCACCTGTGAATGGATTCCCTAAAAGTCCATGTTCCAAACTAGTGTGTCAGCCATTATTTTGATAAATGTGATTATACCACAATTTTAAACGTTTTTCCAACGTGCAGAGTTTTGTACAGTTAGCATTAAGCGTTTAACAAGAAGATTATAACATCACGAACAAAGGACGACGGGATAAGCAGTTTAATTTGTGTAGACGTTTCCCACAAGACACTTAGAGCAATTTTGATTTGTTGCTTGTGAAAACTGTAAATCACATTCGGACGAAAGTGAGAGACCAGACACTGGTGTGAACAATTTTAAATCGTTTTATCACTGCATTGTTAACATTCAGAGTTCAACTGCAAATTCAGGTTGAGATTTTACAATCAAAAATTTATCATTTCGTCTCTGTCTAATACCGACTATAACCGGCATTCGGTTTCATGGGAATCATTCTCCGAATTGATCCCGTAAAAATAAATTCCACTTGAATAATTTGCAGGTGTTAACGTAACTTATGTAAGCGGCACACACAGTGTCTATTTGGAGGCACAGTATGAACAAATACTTGATAAACGCATTAGGAATATTCAGTTAGCCATTACTGGAGTCATGGGTCACAAATTGTCTGCACAATGTCACCGGAAAAACTTGAGGATGGGACAATCGAATTGTTATTCATAAGAGAATACGGCTTAAATACTGCTTACAAGGCACAATTCGTGGAACACTCTTCAGAGCTGCCATGAATAAGAAAACGCACCAATCGTATCATTAAGCTCTATATAATGGCCAGTATGGCGTTTCCCGTTAAACGGATTTAATAACCAAATTTACCTCTAAATCGTCAAATTTGTTTTTCTAAATCGAAAATGCCTCTAAGCCGTTTCACATCGGATCCAGAAATCGTATTACACATCTGGGTGTATAAACGGATAAACTGGGGTTAAGTTACCACCATACCTTCGCAAACTTAGAGGGCTTTTATAACAAGTCATATCTTGTGAAGTTTTACTGCTAGATGAAACGGGATTTGTGTGCACTCTCAGTGTGACGGAAACCTATACAGACACAGTATACCATTCACGAAAACTAGAGAATATCCTGCCGTTGGCTGTACGTAATCAATTAAGTAAATGTACCCAACATTCAGAGTTCACAAAAAGACCACAGTTAAATTGAATCTGTCCTTGTAAGCAAATCATTAGCCGAACCGGGCACGTTCATACCCAAATCCGCATATTCAGCGTTCAGTTAATTCATATTTGATTGTGTTCCTAAATTCCATCCATCTTTTTCCACATGCTTTCGTTACAATCAAGTTACAGGTGTATGAGCGCTCAAAGTGTACAAAATGTTATGCCGGTTAGCGTCACATAATTCGCGCCGCTGGAGTTCAATCGTAACTTCCAGAAGGGAAGCGGTTTTGTCAGAACAACAAAAACCATTTACAAGGTTTAGAATAAAAAGAGCAAGAAGTTTAAACAACGGAAGCTAGGAGACATTTTTTGCGAACATGCATTGTGTGCAAACCATTTGCACGTGCACGAGCAATGAAACGAATGAACGCCTCAATATTCTGTTTTGGAATAAACATTTTTTCACATTATAAAGATGTACACGTGTTTGTAATCATGTAGGGATAGATCCACACAGTCAGTACTCTACTGTGCAAGAATGTGCGGTAAGCAAGACGGATTTCAATTAACGCATGTTTAATCAAAGTGACGAACAAATATGCGCGATTCTATTCTCCCTGTAATTCTGACAACCTGATAAAAACGCACTACAGACACTTGTGGTATAGTGTATGGAATCAGACGATTTTCACCAAATAGTTCTGGTGGCTTGATGTACGCATCAAGTTGGTTCGCATGTTACTCAGCGGCCTTAGTAAGTAGTATTACATGGACATACGTAAATGACGTATGTGGAGAAAGCGATGCCAACGTTCAGTGGCCAGAAAGCTAAAGAGGGTGAAGTCAACTGAAAACAAGTATCACTTTTGCTTGGAACTTGTTGACAAGAGAACAAGTGTAAAACAATGGATAAGGTTTATTCAGCGAATTTGTTCATGCAAATGAATGTGGATAGCGGTGAATAGTTCCCGACCAAAGGAATGTGGCGAATATAGCATAGTCCAGTGGCATATAAAGATTATATTTCGGGAAACTGATGCCTAATTAACGATGACAACTATTAGAAACAATCGTTCGATCACTGCGATCGACTGAAACTCCATTCACCGGAGTCAAATCTTTATTTCAACTAAACAACTACAGCTCGTTCAATGAGAAAGTGGGTGTGGAGTGAAAAATGATCACTTCGATTGTTTCGATGTGATGAGATGACCCTCGATCGAATTTGTTTGTACGTTTGAATGCACTTGGGAACAACATGCAAACAACAACAACACAAAAATGACAGAAAAACTTCAACATTTTAGACAGTCACTCTCATTGTTTGCCATTTAGAAACTGATGAAAAATAAACTGAATGGAACCATTAGAATCATCAAGTATTCTTCATGTAGACAATCCCCTATTTGGAATGTCAGTTCGCTTTAATTGGGCCAAAATTTCTAAACTCCGTGGACATGGTAGTTTTTTTCAATAATTTGGTGTATTCTATGTACATCTGAGAGTTTTTTCTATACGTTAACAGACATCAGAAACGGAAACGACATGAACTCACGCAAACCAAGCGCCAGTAACCAATAAGTATGTGATCTTTTCCCCAAGTCTTTTGTGCACAGGAGTCACCTATTGACCGCACTACTTTCAGAAAAAAACAGGAGACAGATGAACATAAATACCTCAGTCTACAAAATTGAGTGTTCAATGGAAAATTATTATATTCCAGGTGGAGCATCTGTTATAATACATCTAGTACTTGATTAAAACCTTAGTAAAGAATAAAGTTGAGTGTTTACTTTCTAGAGCCGTTAATTGCAAATGCTGACTTGATTAGTACTGTTCCCGATGCCATACCGCGTGCCTCATAGGGGATGTTATGAAAAATGAAGACACATTGGATGATGTAAAATCATGTCTCAAACATCTTGCTTGTTGCACACTACTCCATACGATTTTCATCTACTTTAAAGCATTACATACTGAAGATGAACAGTGAAGAACAAAACGGCAAAACCAGTGACAGGCGGAATTTTAAAAATCCAGCAAAATGGTAATAAAGGAATGTGCAATAAAATATAAACAAATTTACTCGCTCGGTTTCGAGATTTTTCAGAACTACGGCGTGATTTGAGATTTACATTAAACCACAGAAGTGAACAGTTTTGTGTAAGAAATCTGCAATAAAACTATCATCAACATGTAATCAAACAATGAGAATGATATAGCCCAAATTTCTTATGTGGGAGCAATCTGAGCGTGATTTCAAGTTACCCTGACCTATTACCTAAACCATCTAGCCAAATAAAAACGACCCCGTCTGACGGTGTCAATCAGCAAAGAGTACTGAACACTTTGACTAAAGTGTACTGTCGCATTACAATGGAGGGATAGTCGAATTATGCTCTATTGCATTTGCTGATGTCATGAAATACGTAGAATTTAGTTTGATAGATGAAGGTTGGACGCAAACAGTGATAATTAGTTCCAGTCGTAACCCACTCTGAAATCTATCATTGATACAGTTCAGGGGCCCTCATGCTTGTTTTGTAAATTGCATGCTTCACGTTTTTACTCCAGAAAAAATGTTGTTCATATGCATGTTGTAAGCGCAACACATTAACACCATCTTCGTCTACGCACACCTATGGATTTCTAACTGTGGATATAAAACGAAAACAAACTGCGTACCACATTCAATATGCTTAAGGGATTGTGGACAGGTTCATTGAGATAGTAAACGTTTAAAATCTCTGCATCAAAGAATTTTGCAGTAGGCACGACCGAGTTGTCCGGCGCAGTGGTTAACACGGTTACCTCATGGACGCGTGGTCGGAGTTCATATCCTGGCCGTGGCAAGGATATACACTACTGATAAGCTCTAATGAGAGCGAAACTCGAGTCTAGTGCTTCTTTTCAAAAGAGGCTGGCTGGAAAGTCTGTCTGAATGCAAACGCTGCGATCAATTGTAAGTGATGGTCAACTTGAAAATAAACCAAATCCCCGACTACTCATCAGTAATTTATCAGAAGCGATCACAGGGCTTTCAGCCATTAAAAATACACGGCTGGATATAACACATTACTGTGCTGGGAAACAAGCCTACAAACGCAAACGGTTCAACGGAGATATTCATTAAACGCTGTGTACGTCAATCCGTCTCATTCACTAACGTGCGGGTGAACGACAGAGATCATTTAAATCTGTGGCTCTTCTGGAGACTCCCTGAAACACCAGATATTACTCTGCGCAAAACGCAGAATTCCAGTTAGAACAACCTATACAGATTAGACGCTACTACAAACGATGTCTCAATCCAAATGAAGTGTCCTGTAATTAACAGCTAGTTGAGTGTCTAACCGGAGAGTGGCATTTCACTTCAGACAACTCCCCCAATTTTTCGTCTTATTCCAGTAAACTAAGTGAAATGCATATCACCGTGTGCTACACTAGTTTCGGATTCTGCTGGCAAATAAGGGCATCGGGAACCGCTGGTTTACTATCAAATTGGAACGCACGGATTCACGTTATTCCAACGAACACAGACATATGGAATACGCACTGAAAGAACCCACGGTGGACTCTGAGCCATAAACGGGTGACCGATCCTTTGATGGGCTGTTCTTTGGACGGAGGGTTGAGCCGTTTTGCCCGAAATTTGGGCCACTGTTTGACGGCCTTGCAGGCTTGGGGTGTATCGAACGTGTCAAAAGACCGCAGCGCTTGAAATCCCCAGCTCAGTTGCCCAGCTGTTACGCCGGCCGGGTGTCAGGCCAAACATGTTGGGAATGTATTCAACGGGGCTGCATAGAACGGAGACGCGTGGGGTCCTGTTTTACCTCAGCCGGACTCATGCTTGCCTGTGCGTGCACTCGCCAAATCAGAGTACGACTGGTGCTTGCGCAAGTGATCCAATCCTGTGTACAATAGTCATGATAAGTAGCCTTGCCTGCGGAAAAAACTGGACTCAGGAAACGTTCGATCGATCGAGCCGCTGTGATAAAGGCAAAAGCGTCAATCAAACGCGTCCGAAATCCGGGTCAATGCAGGCGTCCATGTTATGCCTTCTCCAAGGTCGGTTAACTCGAGTTAAAAATGCACCCATGAGGCGTTTCGTCTTACTCTTGCACTCCATTCACCGACCTCATGGGCCGATTACGCTAACACCCAAATTGCGCGCAGCGTCAAACAGGAATCTGGTCTCCCGTGCCGGTGGCTGAGCGGTGGTCTCAACTCCAATTGAAAGCTGGCTTGCAGCTTTTCGGAATGTGGCAGGGATAGAGTGTTGAAAACTTAATTGTGAATAAGGAAGCCTGAGGACAGGGATCAAAACCCAACAGAAGTTCGGTCAGTTTAAAAGTTCTCCTAGAAGTTGGTCACTTGCAAAAGGTATACGGCAAGCAAGACGGCGATCGATGGAATCCACGTAAGGTGGTCCTTTCACACGTGAACCAATACCAAACAGGGTATGTCAATTCTCAACCCGCATGTGAACACGTCGATTGTACCAGACTGATTTGAGTGTGCGTATTAAGTTCGTATCTCTGTCATAAACCTCCCTTCAGCTTGCGCAACCATCACATCCGAATCTCACTGGATACAGACCGGACTATACGGGATGCAACATCATTCAAGCCGTGTTGCTATCCAATGTGGTCACCATAGGGAAGGCTAGAAAAGACGTAAATTTAAGTATCCATTGCACTTGCTAACCAGATGATAGGCATAACATGGAGAATGGACGAGCTGATCGTAGCAATGGGTATGAATGAGAAACGCTAAACGCAAAATATACCACAACGTTCTCTCAGGAAAAACGGATCAATTAGTCTCAGTATGTAATAAACGTGTCGATGAAGGGAAAATTTTCTCAGGCGCTCAGTGTGAAACAAACACGCGTTTGCGGGAACAAGCAGACAGGTTTGTCTGCAGCACACAGCCGCCACGGCAAATACACGTACGTCCCTGAATTTACGGCACTTCTACGGATGTGCACAGCTCAAATATTTACCAAAAGCGAAGTCTGCTATTATTATTATTAATATTGATATCATCTTCATCTTAGATTACTGATGAGTAGTCGGGGATTTGGTTTATTTTCAAGTTGACCATCACTCACGTTTGATTGCAGCCTTCGCATTCAGATAGACTTTCCAGCCGGCCTCTTCATTGTGTTATTGCCGTCATCAAGAGTAGTACGAACGTCGTCACTATCACCGTTGTTGTTCTTGGTGGTAGCGATGGCACCTTATTCTTTTTTTTGCCTGTTCTTATTTCAGCGAAGACCAATCACGTGACCAGTCACGACTACCGATTATTCATCCGGTCCCCTCTTTCTTATCTTACCCTATGTGCGACCTTCACAAATCGAATGAGCTTAACAAAATTTCGTCCAGTTCTGCGAACCAGCGCACAAATGCTAACAGGTGTGATGAACAATTGAAATGTCTTGGGTATAATGATATGTTATGAGTACGCCTCGGCATTACGGATGGAAGAGTAAATGAGTGAAGGTTCTCGCATAAGTGACTTAACGATGGTGTAGAAATCCCAACAGTGCTAAAAGGCAGTAGTTCAGTTCGTGTGTGGACAACTATCTTGTCATTTAGTGGGCGTGAGTGGATTTTTATAATCGTACGGACAATGAGTGAAAATACACAAGCTTACTGACAAGACACTATCCTAGTGTAGTCTGTCCAGAAGGATTGGATATATAAGGACCTCACCCATGCAGGATTGGAGAGGTGTCACCATATTCACTGTTTACCTAAGCCTGCACCACTGTCAAACTAATACCACAAGCATCGGTAGGGGCTCAACCATGCGACCACCTCAAACCTCTCATGTGATGAGTTGTACGTTCCCAAGATCACACCGTGCGGTAAACCGGCCTACTACAAGGGGATCAAACTGTTAAGTTCCCACGCAATGCTTTTGCGTTTACAATAACCCACATAGCGCTGTCATCCCCGTAGGATAGTTTGGCATCAAACTTTAGAAATTTATTAAACCGACCTACTACGTTGAAATGTTCCTATGAGAACTCACCTAAAAAAGAAACAAAAGCCTCCATCTATTGTGAATGTGCGTTTACGCAGTTTTGGCTCATATCCTTAGCTTTTGAACTAAGCTATTTTTTTATAATATACTGCCTAGAGGGATACCGGAGCGAACGACACCAAAACGAGTTTACTAAAAGCACACGGAGAGCTGTTGATGCAGTGATATTCATCAAAGATGAATCAGTGTTTAGAATTGAGTAAGAAAACTCTGATCTTTTTAATCCAAACGTACACTGTCTGCCTCCCTTACATTTCTTTTATCCAGCTACGCAACACATTTGGGTTGTAGCGTTTAGACAGAAGACGCGGTGGCGAACATGAAGGTTCAGGTTGCAATGGGTGAATTGGAAAGTCATTATTACCACGTGCCTATCACTGATGCTGAGAAGCGCGTACAAGCAATCAATGATGTGGACAGTACAAAGATAGAGACATGTACTTCTTGTGTCCGGTCAGTGTCAACTGAATGACGGTAACAGACTCTGCCCTGTCCAGCGGTGGATACATGAAACTCACGGATGTCAATTTCACAGATTGTATGTTGTGAACCGAATCGTGTGTCCTCCGTAAGAAACTACTCAATTTAAATGAATAAACAAAATATTGGTCCGGCTGACTAGCAAACGACTCTCTTTAGCTTCCCCATTTACTCAGTGATAACGAAAAACAGTATAAATATTATAGAAACAGGTTGTTTATTTCAGTCTAGGGTCTGGCTATACCACAATGCCGTTAAGAGTCTATTCAAACTAAGAATCTATCAATCGCACATTGAAAATCAATGAACAGTTTGATTAAAGCGTTGACTTCATCATTTGAATATAGCCTACATTACGTATATCTGCCGCGTTTGAGGGATTTTCTACCACAGCTCCATGTGCAAGAGCATCTGGTTAGATCTTGATCGGTTCACAGGCTGAGTATCTATTTGCACGTGCTCTCACATACAAGCGGAAGTGCTCTAGCGAGTTTGTGCTAACGTTATAATCACGTGTGTTTACGTGATTTGCAAATGTGCACTCAATAGATCGATTTTGCGGCACCTGCCTTGCGAAAGAAGTTCAGATACTTGCTTACACGTAAGAAGTGATCTGTGTTTTCTTAACATGCTAAAGTCCATCTGATTTCATGACTAAATGCTTTGCCGGTTTTGATAGCCAAAAACGACAGCTTAGTTCCAGAGAGACCATATAACCGTAAAAATTTCACAATCACATATTATCAGCTGTAACAAAGTGCTTTTTAAATGAGATTTGGATGCTTGCAACTTCGGTCACAGTTCTTAAGACAACATTAAAGCATCTAGTGTGTACACAAACTAGAGGCTGTTTGTATGTGATTAGGGGTAGACCGCTGAGGATAAGATAAGCGGTTATATATATAGTACGTGGTTGTGAAATGCATATATATATATATATATATATATATATATATAAACAGTATTCTATTTAAACGGACTCTCCAAACAAAAGCCACTCATAAGAATGACTTTTGTCGTTCTTTTAAACCTCCACTATTAAAGCAAACAGAACAGCCCCTCTGTGTTAGCCACCAATGACCATTCGGCTAATAGAAGATTCACGTGAAAATTGTTGTTTGCTGCTTTCGTTACGACTGTTTGACAGTATTTCATCAAAATTTACCGATAGGCCGCATGGATGCAAACTGGCTACCAAACTGATACCGATAGCAGGACGAAGAGAGAGATACATGCCACACTGAAAAAAGGATAACCGATTGATATTTGGCTCGACCTGACTGACATAATCGGCTACATAGATGCACACACAATAAGGTTAGACTTTCATCGACTGACAGTGTCTAGTACTGATAATACCTGCAGCTTGTTAGATGCCATCTCATTGGTCAAAAACATCCTTCTTAGTGGAATCTTGACCGGCTCAGCTGGGATAACTGTAAGACAGAGTGGGAGCTGTGTTGCCAACAGTTCACCAACCGCGTCCTTAGTTCCTTACAGGTTCTTGTTTTCACTCGAGTGAACTTCTGCTGACAAAATTCACTGTGTCAGTAGGTTCGGATTCTATGGGACATGTGTTGTCGGTCTCAATGAGATCAATTTTAAGGACTGGCTGTACATTTTTGTTGCGGTAAGCCTTCTGTGTAAGTGTAACTAACGTAACTCGGTGCAGTAGCAGGCGAATTTTGAATGATCCAACACTCATTTTCAAACCTGACACAACAGGCAAGGGAGGTGAATTCGAGGATTTTAGTTCCATTCTCTTGCGGAAAATATGTGAGATGTATCTGTAATTGTTCGAGTACCTAGATTTTATTATTAGCCAGCATGGACGCCACCCTATCGACGTAATTAATCGAATGCCCCAACAGACATCCTATCGGTGATGGAGTTCATAGGACTTGCGAGCCACCACAGCACCCTATTAGCTGTGATACACCGAATCCAAAAACAACTAGAGCAACTGGCAAGAAAGGACCCAGCACGAAAATGGACTCCTAACTAGACATTGTGTTAGCCCTGAATGTCAAAGATCAGTATTAGTGATAGTTCCAAGAAATCAATGGGTCACGCATCCAGAAAGCCAACAAAATTAGAGAAGAATTACGATCAAACTGAAAAGAAAGCGTTGGCATTTATGTCCGTTGTGGAGAAACTTAATAAACTGCTTTATGCATTTCATTCCATCCTGCTGAACGATCAAGAACCACTGCTTACAGTATTCGGACAGAGAAAAGGCCTTCTACCATAAACAGAAAACCTCCTCTAACGTTGGATAAACATGCACCCTTACCACGATTTTACTATCAAGAGGTAATCAATAACCAGCATCGGATAAGCAGATACTTTGCCACGATCAACTGTTTCGCGCACTAAAGAAAACAAGGAACCTATGGTTGCAACCACTTCGGTGAATCATAGTATGAACTACCTAGCTGCAGAAGAAATCAAGAACCCTCTCGTAACTGCTTCCATGAACTTACAGTCAACAAGACGAGATCTAGCATCGTGTAATCTCCTGTGCTGTCCTATTAAAGTATGTCCACTGGATTGCTTTAATGGTACGATAAAGTAGTTTCCAACAAAGAAACTGCCTTTCCATCACCGAACATTGTATCTTGTTTGGTGAACGTTCTGCTAAGTCTCAGAACACGATTTTTGTGGCATATTCAGCGCGATCATCCAGGTAGCATTCGGGTGAAGACATCTGCACACAGTTATGCTTACTAACCTCGAGCGAATTCCGATATCGAGAAACTTTGTAGAAGGCTGTTCTCTCTGAACATCGGTTGTCAAGTTGAATTTTAATCGTGATTAACACCTAGGAAATCGTAGATTCGAGTGTGCATAATCTTCACCGAACCAGTGAATGACCAGAAATCCTTAGTGTCTACCGATGGATACATCAAACGGTTCGAGGTTTTTCCAATGGGAGCAACTCCGGTAAATTCAACAGTGCGAATTTTCACCAAATCTCCACCCGTTTTTTGAGTACCCGGAACAGTCATGTCAGACAACAAAAGTCAGTTTGTTTTCATTGCATTCGAAGATTTTTGTATGTGGAATGGCATCAATCACCTTCGCCCACTGCCATGGCATCTGAAATAAAATGACGAAATCGAATGATTCGTGGACACATTCAACAGTCATCCAAACAACGGAAGAGAGGAGACAAACGGTCAAAGTCCTCGAAACGTTCCTTCTTAGTGATCAGATGATTCCGAATCAACAGAATCCGAAGTAGCAATCTCTAGCGTAAGCTCTGATAACTCTCATACTACGAACGACGAATGGTTTGCTGCACCCTTCCAAACCTTAAACATCCAATACAAATTCTCAGACAGGACGCAAATTTAATAGGAAGATGGAACCCGACTTTGGTTTTTGAAGCTGATCAAGCAGTACTGGCTAGGGAATGCCGTAAAATAGATTGCACGGAGGCTTGCTGATTTCGTATCTGTCGAACGGCAATACTGCATAAAACCTAGGTTGGTTCACATATCTGGATGCAGCGGGTTAACCAGATTAGATAGTGTGTGAAGCAAACAGGTCATTTAAAAAATCAGAAGCTATGGATGAAAGAGTTATCGGAGGTTGCCAAGGGCGAAGAGGCACGCCAGAAACACAGAACGTTGAGGTTCAGGATAGGTGAGTAAATGTAGACGACAGTTATACGATCTAGCTATAGCCATTGACCTCAATGAAATATACATATGGATAATTGACGTCATTGAATGGAGCTGAAAAGAATTAACTACTGTACCCTCTCTCGTGGCGATTGGCTGACTGCACAATACTCACCAGCAGATGCAGCTGAACGTCTGAATAGAATAACTTTGTTGTGCCAAAAAAGAAATCAGTAGTGCGGTGGTCAAAACGGTTTCCTCGAGAGCATGTACTGGGGATCAAATCTGAGTCTTAGTAGGGATAAGCATTATTGAAGGACCCTAACTTGAACAGAACGACGATCTGGTGAATCTGTTCTACGGGGTGTTAGTTGAAAAGTATATGTGAATGTGGCAGCTTTTGCTAACTATGTTTGACTACTCACAATCTACTAACGAATTGCCATCGAGGAAATTTAAATATTTTACAATACATTCTACAATGCCAGACAACCTAGTAAGAGTTCGTCTATTTGTCAGTACGCCAGACAATTAAACAGTCAGACGCACAAGCTACCAGTCGTTTACATGGAAACTGTCCTGTCGGTGTAGAACAAAGAAAACAACCCATCGCCATGGAATTTCTATACACAGTGTCAGTAACTGAAATTTTACGCAAACCAGCCAACTGCCTTGCCATTCTACCGGCGCAGAACAGTGGGTTAATTTTTTCTGTTACCGCTTGTTTAACATTTCTAGTTTCACGTCTCGATTGGTGTCTCAGACAAAGATGCGCTCGTACACCACAGAAGTGCAATAAAGCATTAAGGTCAGTAGAAACGTTAGTATAATGTACATCCTGATCAAGTAGTCCAAGCGGTCGTGGAATTAGTTCTGCTCGTACACCCAAACCAGAAAACAACAAACAGATTGAGAGAGCCTGGAATATTTTGAGCGCAAGGTAACTTAATACAACGTCCGCAGGTCAGTTTCTTTTGAATGATCTTCAAGGTCATTGTAGTATTTTTTGAGAACGTTTCAGATCCGAACTACAAAACGCCTAGTAGTATGAACTCACCTCCTTAATTTATTACATACAAGCGCGCCACTAGAATTGCACTGTTAGCATGAGATACTTGTTTTTCCGTAAGATTCGAAGCATGATTCAAGCTCCTATCTAATTCATGAAGTCTTTTTCAGGTTGCAACAGACCGTGCATGATGCCAACCGGTGAGTCTTCTGCAAAAGATGGTAACCTGATTTCAAAGCAGGTTATTATAACAAACCGTCAAGCCACTTGAAAAAAGGGTGTGCTAATACACACGTGTTCAAAACGGACAGTGGTATCCAAACCAGAAACCAATCAATACCGAACCCTATGCGTGATCATTTTTCAAACGGACATCGTCGGCTCAGTCTACACAACCGTGGTATGTTGTGTCGGGCCGTAAGAGAGAGGACGCTCAATGGCGTGCCTCTTCGCTCTTTGAGTCTGCGTGTACTATCATCGGAATTTGTGGTCACGCGAGCGCGCATAACACGCACGAACACACATGTTCAGTGAGAACGAGTATAAGCATATAATTTCAACCAAGGCAAATCAACTACCGGTATGCCAGAATAGGCGTGGACAAGATACTGGTTTCAGTAGCCACACACATTCCGCTCTGGTTTGTGCACAATAAGAATTTTGCACCTTTAACAGTTTGGAGCGAAGTGGCGCTCCCGAACAGTAGTATTAATAGTGTACGTGTATGACGGTTGGAAAAGATTGTTAAACTCTCAATTTAGGTCGAATGTGCATTGAATGACGGCCTGTTCATACGGAAAAAGTAATATTGATTGAACAGCTTTGGGTTTTTAACGCACGACTATTCAACTTAAGCTTCTTTGTGGGTGAGATCTTTAACAGATAACTTTCCAGAGTGCGCCCATCTCAATGCAAAGACGGAATGTCAATTGAAGATCTCGGACACTGTTGTAAGTAAACGCACTCAAAACTAACAAAATCATAACAGACATGACCAAAGAACCGTAATTCATCCCCATCATGAGTGAACTTCTGACCACTATTTTGGTCAAACCAAAACAGGATACTTACATCTATACTGAATGTCTTCTCAACACCCTCAAGCATCAACACATGGCATATAACCTCGTGTCCGGAAGGCTTGTAGTCCAAAGAGGAGCCATTCTTTTTAATTAAACCGGATCTCCACGGTCCACTGTGCCCAATGTCTAGGCTGAGTTGACTGGCCAAACCGGGGCTATCACCCTGTCTGTCCAAAGGTCGACGAAGACTCCGATAGTACTCTTGTTTGGACAAGGTATCCGTCACCTCGATCGTCCCGTCTTCCAATCTATGGACCTGATGTGAATCACTCGGAGTGTGCTAAACGAGAAAAAGGAAACTCCAGAAGTCTTTATGAAAAAAATGCAACTAATAATTGCAAGCCACAGTTTTGGATACATTTATGAGTGTAAAAGTCCGCACATAATAAAGAACGTATTGAATGTGTAAAAACCACGGGTTCAGGAGTACACTAACCGTATCGATCACATCACGAAGTTTCGATAAAGTAATAATCGATAATCAGAAATTCATGGGTTTTCCCCCCTGGTGTTTTGAATATCATCTCAGTCAGGTGCTCCTAATGTGTATAGGCTGAAAGACAGCGTATGGTTCAATGAAAGAAAGACCGCTCCTGTTCTGGAACAAGTAAGCAAACAAAGTGTCCCACATGAGATAGCGTTGACCTTGTCAAACCTAACAGGTGTTTAACAAAATAGCTTATGAAACCATTCAAGGATTTCAGACTGTGGTAATCAAGGCTTAAGAATAATAAATGTCCTCCGCTCCAGCAATTTTCTCGAAACTTGAGACGGGTGTGTACCATAACAGTGAATTCAGTCAAATGTTCCTCCCAAAGCAAGCAGTGCAATTGAGTGTGAGCGGTCATCAATTACTAACGGTGAAAACCATTAACAAACCACATCTATAGACATAACCGCACAGTACACAACCAATAATTACAAACCAAATGTGGCAACAAAAGGCTGGTTCCGCTGAATTATATTTATTCTGAATCAGTGGGTCTACTGAATTTTTACTCACTGGAATTATTTTCCAAACAGATACTAACAAGATAGAAGGAAAAGCCAACATCCTAATTTAGGTTTGGCACTAGAGCGATGTCATGTAAAGAAGAAAACTGAAACAAACAGAACCTGGAGCGCCAAATGTAGAATTGTACAACAAACGATACGGCACTGCGCAGATAAATTCAAGAGTGTGAGTGTTAATCAACCAAAAAAACGAAAAGACATCTTCAGTAAGATGTAATTACTCTGTGAAAATACGGCTCTGTTTGTGTAAAGTCCGACGAACAAATGTGCGCTGGCTATTCTGCCAGCGTTCGGCGGTCAGTGTCTATCAGTGACGAAGTTTTCGACTGAGTTTTTGTATGTCTTACGCGCTTCGCTTTCTCCCTAGTAGTCAACATATGTTAGTCGCAGAAGACAGATGTTGACTGCATGTAAGTTGATTGAATGTCTCATGTGTGTACTTCCAAATAGGTCGATGTTTCAAAAGATACAAAATGAGAATCAACTGTAAATATCGTGTAAACAGTGTTCCAGATCATCCAAGTCATTTTCCGAGAACAGTTAGAATGTGATGAACGAATGACCATCGAATTGTTCACCTATTCGATAATGCCGAAAACCAAAATATCCCAGTAAGAAGAAGCATTAGTTTACTTTATTTCTCAAGGCAACTACAACATAATTTCAGTTACTACATAAACTCCTACACTAAAAATGGCTAAAAATGAACACTACCTCAAGAGTAACCTGATCGAACAGATTAACGCTAATCCATGGAAATAAGTATTTATGATGACGTGCTTGGTAGGAAAACAACATGAAGGTACAACTCAAGTATAAAGATAACTATTAACTGTTGGTGACACACAGGTGGTCCCTGTTGCTTTGACACCGATGTAATTCCAACAGATACCCAGTCTTGTGTATCCAACAACACCATCAAACAGGTATCAAGTAAATCGCGCCTAACATATCACCATTTCGTGTAACTAGTCAATATTTCGTCAGTCTGTCGAGCGACGAATCAGTTGAGAGTTACTGCATTCCTAGCATCAAAGCGATCAAAAGATGCCATACAAGAGTGGTCAAGTAGCCAATAAGATTACATTTTTCTGAGAATTAATAGCTCCCAACGACAAGAATATCTCAGCTAGGTGAATATCCGAACTTGATTGTATGCTTGCTCTGTATAGTAGGGAACCCAAAGGAGGTGTATTTGATTTAAGCGATAGAGTAATATGAAAGACAATCAACCAATTACAGCAAGAGAATGAGGAAGTTAGATATTATCTAATAATGTATAAATGGTGTACAAAACAATACAATTTCTTTGTAAACCTTACGTTGAAATGTTAAACGGTAGTTAAAAATAGACCGATATACGGTTTTCACTCAATGCTGTGTGTCGTAATTGACGCTGGGCAAGTAAACAGTCGTAGAATACTAATTAACTTCATAATGAGTTGGTGAATTCCAAGCTCAACACGCGTACTTGACTGCAGCTATTGCATTCACACAGACTTTCCAGTTAACTCCTTTCGATAAAACGTAGCAGATTGGCGTTTGCCCTTGTCAGAGCAACGATATGCACTGGTAAAGAGCTCTAACAGTTTCCTTTCAAAAGAGGCTGGCTGGACAGTCTACCTTACTACGAAGACTGCGATCAAGTGTGAATGATTTTCAACTTGAAATTGACCAAAAAACCGACTGCTCATCAGTAATCCAAAATAATGCTTAGCAGGTTTAATGAAGTCGGAGAGTTTCACCTGTCTCAGAGGTTGTAATCGCGGGGTTATTGATTAGACTTAACAGACAGTATTGTATCACCTATGGAGACTTTCGGGCAACTCGACCAGTACTCTCAAGCGAAAGTGGTTGAGCGCTGAGGTACATTTCTTTCACGCCTAACGCATACCTCGTAAAAGCATGACCGGAATGCTAATCTCGATTGAAACTAAAATCTAGTGCTTGTTTCCGAAAGATGCTGCGTGGAAAGTTTATATGAATACAAAAACTGCAATCAAATATGAGTGGTGCTCAAATTAAAGTTAAATTGCCGGCACATAACCCTGGCTCATTGACAAAATGTGCGAAAGCATCATGTGCGCAGTGGATCTGTCAATCATCTTTCTTCAGGCCTGGATAGACGGTGAAAACGTGTAAAGCTGCAGTTCGTCTCCCGCATAAATCTGTTTTTCACACTTGATTTATTTTCCCGTTGTTAACCGAGTAGTTTGTATGAAGATGGTAAAAACGACCACTTTTGCTTGCTGTCTGGTGGTTGTTAACATTTTACTCTAAGGTTCACTCTAAACAGTCTCAATCACACAGGCGCATTTCGTTGAAACACTCAAAATGCTAAGTGTAGCGTATAGAGCGGACAGTGAATCGTAAGAGTCCCAATGTCGAAGCGCGTAGCCTCTACCTGTGATGAGGATCATTACGTCCCAGCATGACAAGTGCACACAGGATGACAGCACCAAAGTTACAGGTGTCCCACTGCTCAACCTCGCCCGCCTACGCATTGCCTTCATTGGTTGCTTACACCGAGCCAGACAAAATTATTGCGTCAACACAGCCAGTCGACCGTTCTAGTGGATTAGTAGTTCCAGCGCGTTGCAGAGCGCGAATTGACCGGCTGACCTGGACCGAAGTCGGGGGCAATGCTGTTCTCCTTCTAGCGGGAAAGACCACAAAAAACTAGTATCCAGAAGGTCATAAACGAAATTGTGCAGACTTAAAAAATAAATGTAGTCAGAATAGTGAGTTGTCAACTCTTGTGTTAACTGTTTATCACTTTACAATGAGCAGAAAGGACAAAGTTACAAGACCGGTGTCGAAAGCACATACTTGGTTCCTGTGTTACTAAAAACGTTTGTCTTACGAAAGAGGTTTCATTTTTGGCAATCTTATCAGCATGCGTTCAAATAAATTAAAGCTATAGGTAACCAATTCCAATAGACGACAAACAGTCCACTACTCGCTTAAGAAATGAAACACAAATTGGACTAATTTGCTCAGTCTTGCTAGTCGGTGGAATAAATCCAAGCCTACGCACGTGTCCCAATTTTCCTGCTTCATGCATAAGACCGACAGTCCAGTGAATAAGGACCTCAGCGTTTACCACAAATTTAATCGATTTAGGCGCTAGTTCGACTAACTCTTCGGGACGACGACATTCAGTATGAAAGTTTACTCAGACAATGAACATCGAAATGTAACTATGTAAGGTACGATGCGCGTTTTTCAAGAGGGGTTGGTCTCATGCACTCTGAGTTATGTCAATTGAACGGCGGACGGCCCATCATTTGTGATTTTTTTCAGAAAATTAAAAGCCCAAATCCCACACAAAAATTGCATGACTATCATTTAACAATAGCTTCGTTGTAATCAAACCTCCGTTTTTCACATTAATAGGTTTTTTAAATAGCCCACGACTGAGCTGTTTGAATCTCAGAAAATGGACTACAAGCAAAACTGCGGAAATTAATTACGATCGAATTGTACGGCCAATCTATGCGCCCTAGTTCTTAGACTGATTGATAGAACGCACTTTGGCCGTTTCGCCATAGCGTTGCAGATTCACGCGTCAGAACCCAAACTCGCATAATCTTACAGCAAGTCAGTTGCCAATTATGCACACAGCTTGTGCACTGTAGCACGTTTGCACACTAAGCGAGCCCAATCAAGTTTCATTGAGTTGAGGCAAGAACTACAGGGTGACTGGTCAAAGATTTGAAACCCTGAAGGGAGTTGCCACGTACTCTCGAAACTGAGGCTTTGCTTGTGCATTATAATTAAAGCCGCTTGCCAATTCCTTAAACGAAAGCAGAGCAATGTGGAGTGTTCCAACGCATGAGTAAATCAACGAACGTAGTGATTATCATTTAACTGTGCAATTTTTGTTTACATGAAAGTTCGAAAATGTCGTCCTCATACGATCACAGTGTTTATCAATGGTCCATCGGTTGAAACAAGTTCCTCGCTTCAAAACTCATGTCTGCTGAACCGGTCTCAATAAAGTTTATTTTCAAAGCCGAGTTGAAGAATTTATCATAAACGAGTTGGGGTAACATGGTTCAACATGTAAGAAACAGTGTCTTGTCTACCGCTAATTCAACAAAACTGTTTTATTCACGTTCTTACATCTCAACCGTGAAGTTTGTTTAGCATTTGCTGCACAGTTCCACTGAAGACAAAAGGGTTCGAGTAACTTGTTAGGCTCTGAAGGAAATGTTGTTGCAATGGAAGCCAACCGAAATATTCGTCACTCGTCCAGTTTTAATGAGCCTGTTGAGCAATTGATTCGTCTTCTCTCCATGTAGACCAGAGATCCTTCTAAATTACGCATGGCTGCAGTTCTCAACTCATGAAATCCATCCACAAACTTTCTCATGACCTGCTGTAACAGCCGGAATCCTAAATTTGTTATCCTTTAAACTGGCTCGAGCGAGGTTTTGCCATATGACAACTAGTTCATACCCACCCAACTAGAAAAGGAGTCAGACAACAGTTATGTTGACAACGCGATGGTGCATATCTGCTAGTCCGTGTTCTTGACGTCTACACAATTGGTTAACTTTGAACAGGCGTTGAAAAAGTGATTGTATAACTCTACCGAAGTTATTTTTCACATTTCTTGGTGTGGTTCATTTGATTTAAGTTTTATGGAAACCATCCTAAGCTTATGGTTTTCAAGTTAGATTCGTTCATATGTTACGAAAATTAGTTGTGGGAAGCTGAAGTGGCCACAGTAAGTTTGTTGCGAAGCATGCATTCAGTCCTCGTTCCGATCAATATACCCGTAGAGGAGCAACCTCTCCAAGATAATGAGTATGAGGGGGTTTCGTAATCAAAACAGGACTGAAAAGAATTTTCAAATTGTAGATTGAGACTGTACAAAAAAATGTTGGAAAAACAGAACAAATGAATAACAGGCCCGAGGATAATATGAGCAAGGTTTCAGAGTGAAAATTTTTACCGATGACGGTCAGGAGTTTCCAAAATGATAAGTGGAGCACCGCTGACATTTTACCGTAGTGTTCCCATTCGGATAGATTACTTCGATCAAACCCTTTTGAAACGAAACGCTAGACTCCAGATCCACGCTTACTAGTGTACGCCAATAGCGCGAATTTTTTCGGGGGAAATTCAGAGTATCCTATCGTTTCTAGGTGAGACATGACAACCGTTCTGTTAGTTCCGATAGATACTCTTTCCGTAAACACTTCTCAGTTAAACCGAAGTTTTAGATTCGATGTAACATGCTAAACAAGATTTCGCTCATGTGGTTGGTTTAAAACCAGGTTTGGAAAAAGTCCCGATGACCCAATTTTTCCAAACGAAATTTGCCACAAATCAGATAAATCGAATTTGCACAAAGTATGCGGATTTGTGTTACTGACACTGTCTTTTGCTATTTGTTACTGTTTGATAACCAAACTTCTAGCGTGTGCTGTAATTTGCAATTCACAACGATAACCAACACAGGAAAATGTGTAACAGATTTTAATTCGGAGAGTAAACGTCAGAGTACAAAACGATACACAGCTCTCATTTGTTATCGCCTCGCTCTTTGTATGTGAAGAGTACAGTAAGCGAGGGTATTACGTAACAAGTTCAAGCGCTGTGAATGAGCACACACAGAATGATGACGGAACAATCAATATTTCAAGGGACTCACAGGGAGCAATTTCAATTGTCCCCATCTAACGAAAAATGTCACTTCAGTTATGTTTTTTTCTCAAAAAAAAAGAATTAACAGTACTTGCTTTTGTTTCATTTAAGAAATGAAATGGTGTAGTAAGGCCATAGATGTGTCAAGGTACTTGAGTTAAAAAGTTCTGAGAAAAAACAGAGACTTTCACAACCTCCTTACCCTGCTTTGGTAACGAGTGACTCCGAAAGTGTAGAACGACTGGCACTCAGCAGTAACTGTAATACAATCCTAATATACTTTGTCTCAACTTTGATGTCCTGATTATTAAATTCTGCCTACTTCACACTATTCGACACATCTATGGTGAGCATGAAAGCAGCCGGATGAAGATTTGTAAATTTGCTTGATAGAGTCCCAAAGCAACAAAAACCCGTACGGCTCCAACTTTTAACGACTGGCGTTGAACTCAAGTTGCTCTTTGTGACCCTGCAAATTTGTATCGTATTCAAAATGTTTATTCCCATGGGTTTGTACGAAAAGGCAAAATCAGTTCATGGCTGAGATGATGCACATCTGTGGTGGTTTTTAAAGACTGTTCTAAGCCAGTTTTCAGTGACGGTACATAAGTTGAGTGTTTGCTTTAGGAGATTCGAGTAATATATTGAGCACCATCAGGAGTGACTTTCGATTTATGAAATTATAAACTAGGAGAAACATTTGGCTATCATGTACGCTCATCTGCACATCAAAATCTAGTAGTCAACCTTGGAAATTAACAGCAATGGTCCTTTTTATGTATACGCTATCTGTAATACAGCCTGATATTCATTTCCATAACACAGCGAGAGTTTTATGTATGTTCCATTATCAGAAGATGATATTCACTGGTTTCGCCTGCAATTCACAATAGGCCACAGTGACAAACTACTCAATTCTTTCGATTCCATTTTCCTCTGCTGAATTTTGGAGGAGAGAACGGACCGTATAAACAACAAACTACAAACCAATTTCCCTTGATGGGAACAATGTGTAGAAATAGAAGCGTCACACTAACATAATAAACACTATCTGCTTCATAATCTTCTAATCTACGATTAACTTCGTCATTGCTTCTGTAATTCTTATGGCATCGATCGAACCGACGGCGGTTGGACAAATAATAACTTGGTGGGTGAGGTGGGGTGGGGTGGCGATGGACAGTGAGGGCTCAACGTTAGTGGGACAACAAATGTGTATTTGTATATGCGAGTTTACAATGAATGAGATATCTGTATCAAGGCGACAAATGACGGATAAAGAGAATAACGGCATAATGAGGGAGCACTGGTTACCAAAACTAGTGTGGTCACTGAATCGCACTATAAACACAATGCTCGTCCAAGACTGTAAACTCCACATTGAGGAACTGATGACTTCATCTAATGGGTTCAAGTGGAGTTAGAAATGCCTAATTTCAGCAAGTGTACAGAAAGTAAAAGAGTTTGGAAAACTGTCAATTTAATATTGAGTCGCTCTATGCACACACACACACACGTCAATAGATAAGTGTGTATGTTAATAAACGTGAGTATACGCATGCTTACTTTTATGCAAATACATGTTCACAGTTGAGGGAATATTTTGAAAATCTCTCAATGGGCAAAAGTGTACGAAAATATTAAGAATACTCACAAATATGTCCCCACGCGCATATATTCATAAATACATGCCACTGTTTTGGTGTCAGTGTTTCAGTGCTCAAAACTATACGCTGAAACACTTACGCACTGATGATATCACCTCGCTTGGTGATGAAACGTTTGAAACCTAAATGCCAAGCTCGGCGAACATACCAATACCAAAACCATCAACCCAAGCTACGAACAACGACACTACTGTTCCCAACTATCAAAAACATACCACTGTATACTACTTGTTGTACGCATTTTGTTGTACATCATTACTTTTGTATAGGTTACTGAGTCTAAACGTTTTGTCATCGACAGCCTTATACTTGCTTTCATTCGATAGGTGATGTAGACAACTCATGTCTGAACACTAAAACTAGTGTCACATGTGAGTTTGCATATACCGGTAACCAGAGCATCCCATTTGATTCTAGGAACAATGCGTGACTTAGTGTTACACGACTTGTTAACACGCCGTTGGTCGGCGAAGACGGTGCACCTCAGGTTTCCAGATTGCAGTGTATATGGTCACAAGGGTTTAAAAGAATGAAAATGACGTGACATTTTTTAAATCTCACTAATACAATGACACTCCACGGGCAGTCCAGTAGATCAGAGCTGGTCTCGTGACACAAATGTTGTCGAATGAACTTTGGTCAGACTGCATTTTTATTGACAGAGTATGAGCAAGAACGAAAGAGATTGCGGGATATCAGTCTGGGAGTGAATATCATGAACTATAGAATAGCTGCCGTTACGACCCACATATAACCGTTACCATCGTGAGCTCTGTTCCCAACCAAGTCCAAAGTGTGGAGTAAGCAAGGCACACACCAACCGGTCTATGTGGCATGCATGCTGTGTGTATGATCGGTGAGCTAGCGCATAACACCAAAAGCTGATAACTTGAATTCGGCCAGTTTGAAACTTGCTTAACTTGGCCCCACCTGATGGGTTCAACGAAAGTAGTAGAGAGCGAGAACAAAAGCTGCGAAAAATTACGTCACGTGAATCACTTGAAAATGGGGGCAGATGGATCAGTTTTGGTGAATGAATCCACACCTAGTGCGCATCAATAAAATCACTTTTAAAACTTATGTTTCAACCAACAACCACGAAAAACCTTAGTTCAATGGGTATGGTGTACATCGAGGTTGATCAGCACAACTCACTAGGTCACTTAGGGTGTCTGCAGTATGTGCAGTACTGTCCATCAATTAGCTGGGTTTTTTCACTTGTCCCGACTAACTTGAATTAACATCAATGTATGTCGTGAATTTGGGTATGCGTCTGTAAGCAAGATATGTCAAAAACCAATCTGTCGTTGCATTGTCCTGTGCCTTGACAATCAAGCTCACAGATAGTTGCAGACCGGATATATCATACGGTTGCTACGGGAGAGATTGCACACAATATAACAATTGTTATCTCAACCAAGACAACTGTTGTCTGGCGATCGGGGCGCATGCGTAAAAAACGAACCTCAGTTGCATGCATGCAATGGTTGCATTTCCATCCTGTCGCTAAACTTAAGATAGTATCAATTTCGTAAGATAATGAAGTAAACCAAAGAATTCCTGTTTCAACCTTCCTTAAAGTTATTGATCGTAGAACAGCTATTTGTAATCGTTTCTCTACTTTTAGGCGTTTCAGCTTGTTAAGTAAATCGATAACTCCGAAACTCAGGCCAGGCAGAATTTTCAGTCAGGGACTAGCACAATTTTTCATTGAAGTTTATTCAGTTTTATGCACATGTCTGCATTGTATAAAACTAGCGAAGAACCTAAGTAAACGATTGTATATGTATGTATGCCTACGTCTGTCTCAAACGGATATTTATTTATGTAAATCTAAAATGCAAATGTTCGCCGCCATAATTTTCTCAAAATGAGACACTGATCAAGTGAACCCATTGTTTAGAAATGGAATTACGAATCATCTGTTCAAGGCTGAATGTTTAACACCGTCAAAGTCAAAGAGAGAATAAGTTGATGTACTCCACATAGACTTCTCTAAATCATTCAACACTGTCTAGATAGCTCAACAATTACCGGCGTGTCAATTTAATTTTTCGTTCGTCTTTGAATGCATGTGTTTCTGGGTTGCATCAGGATGCTACACAGGTGAGCTTAAACAATCGATGTTTGTACAGTGCTCACCAGTGTTCTGCCCCATAACCACGTGCTGCGTCTTTCATAAATGAAGACCGTACACCAAACCGTGCTGCCAGATCAGCACACAAACAACAAAATAAATATGTGATCTCCATCTCACTTACGCAAATGTTTTGTCGATTTTGGGCAGAAGCAGTGAGAAAAAATTTCACCCACTGCAGGATTTACTGGTAATTCATTGACAAAATGGCGAAACAAGGACTCGAACTTCCGATTGCCAGGCGGGACGTTGATACTGTCCACCACACCAACATCGTACCTTGTGGTGCAAGAATGTATCCAGTGTTAACTTTATTTAATCCACGAAGCCTCTCTTGTTGGCATGATAAACTTGTTTGTTTGTTTTTACACCGCCAACAATTTAGTTCCGTGCACAGATTCCACTTGATTGTAAGTTGTATGGGTTTTGAACTTGCCAGTTTATTATGTACAGAATCAACTTGATCCGAGTAAACATTCAATATTATGGCTTAAACTGCCCGAATCAACAGGTGTACAGTTTCTCTGATAGACTGTGTATAACCCCGGATCATGACAGATTTGTGGCAGAAAGACCGGCATATATCATGCCCGCGGGCTATAACTGTTTCGAATTTTGAAACGAGTGACCGTAGCATCCATAAATTTTATATAGTTAAGATCGCACCACGTCAACGCGGAACGGTTACTCGACAACGGTTTATTCGTAATAAATGAATCAAGTCGCAAAAAATGATTGTGACAGAAATATAAGGGCACTCTATAGGCGCAACTTGTTTTCATTCCACAAGTGTGTACGCACAAGATGTCTGCGTTGTTTTGGTGAAACCGTTAACAGAAGCCAGCTGCTCAGAATAAACTTCCGCTCTCTGGGCGCTTGGACCCCGGTTAAAAAAGCGACCAAACGCAAAGAACAGGATTACTCTTTATTGTACAAGTCACAGATAGATAGGTAGATAGATCATGTGAAAGTGTCGCGTGGGCAAAAATGCAAGAGGAACGGCGTGTACTGGAAGCTCTCAAATCGTGGAATTCGTTCAATCGACACTTAGATATAGACAGCTGTTACGTCAGCATCGTTGACACTGAAACGAACAATGAGCGAAAATAGACCGACAGGCGGACATGGTGGGCGGCAGAACAATCTCATTTCAACAGTTATTTGTCTGATTACAGATCCTAATGTGGATTTGAAACGTCATAACAAATCCTTCACAACTCAATGTGTCCCATTTTCCAATTGCCCCATATATATATATACATCAAACGATCTGAAGAAGAATGAAAGGGTACCATGTAAACTGACTGGTGGGCCAATGTCAGCGGGACATATTTGGGCAAACAGACGCGTTTGAGAGCAATTTATCCTAGTTCTGAGTTCAGATTCGGGCTCTGCGGTTAGGAGTTGCTCGTCCTAACAGTGAAGGTCAGCTTTGCACCGGAAAGGCCAACATACAAATACATGCTGTGTAATGCGGGCTCACGGCATCGCACCATACACCTAACCTGTCGGATGGTAGCATGTCCCACCACAGTGAATTGTCAAAGTTCCATTCGCGAACGCACGGGGATGTGGGTGTCACCTAAACGGATCCATAATACAGGTACGAAAACTGAGCACCACCCACAACCGACTGAAGCCTTTGCATTCAGATGGACTTTACAATCAAACCTTCCAGGAGAAAATCCTTTGGCCCGAGTTTTCCTTTTGCAACAACACACCAACACAGCATAACGACCAAATCTCCTCGTAAATAACACTAAAACGAAAAGTCGTTCAGCGTGTTTAACGATGTCTTGGATTTCAACTTGATAAGAAGTCCTAATTGATCGGAGTTAACAAGTAATTGATCGTCTCTCACCGAAGCAAAAATGCAGCCCAAACATTGCTCAAAAGTGAATGTGCCTAACAGTCGGTATATGAATTTGGCCGTGCCTGATATGAGTCAAGCGGTACAGTGATCAATACGGTTGTCTACGGAAAACGTTGCCGGAGTTCTAACATCAGTCGTAGCGACGATTTACGCTACTGATGGGCTGTAACAAGAACGAAACTCGAGTACAGTGTTTTTCTTGAATTAAGATGCCCTAAAGTTCTTTGTGAGTGAGCAAAGCATGGTCAATTATGAGTGAAATCCAATTCATATCAGTCAAATTTGCCCATTACTTGGCACTAAATAGAACAACCTTCGGTAAACTTGGAGACCCCCGTCATTTCAACTTGATGAGAAGTCCTAATACTGAAGTCATCAGATGGAATCAACAGAGCGGTTACTGTGCCTTCTCTCGAGGTGGTCGGGCAATCTGAGCCTTATTCGTAAGTGTGTGGTTGAGCGGTTAGACACTGTTGTGCCTCATGTGAGGTCAGTAGCACAGCGCAGGGGGATAGGTGCACCGCACGGCAAGCAGGTTACACCTAATTCAGCCAATTCACGAGGTGAACCGTTCAGTTAGTGATGAAGGACACTAGTTTGACTGTTTTTTCAATAAGGTTCAGCGCATGAGAGATCTTCAAATGCTCTCAGAAATTAACGTGCGCTAACAGTTCTTCCCTGCTAAGTCCATCTTTACTTGAAAACAACAATGAGTGAGAAAGATGTTGAATGTGAACTAATCAAGTCAAATATAAAGCCCTTTGATCTGGCTGAAATGAACCAGAGTTCCTCAGAGTTGTAATCGACGCGTACGCTGGATGGCTCAACCAGAATCGTGTGAAGAATTGCTCAAAACGTGAAAATGTTTATTTTCAATAACCGATTGATAGGGATTCAAGAAGTATGTGAACATCAGTCGCGAGATGCAATTTAGTCCTGATGGCCCTGCGAATCGCAAGTGGTGGCGATATAGCTCTTCAGTGTGTTAGAGATGCTTTTAGAAAAATATCAGTAAAAAATCATTTATTGGTAGTTTGGAGACATTTCAAACGACGTGATTGGGATGATTATCCATGATGACAAGCAAAACACTACATTCTGCATTATCAAATTCTTACGCCACTAATCGAACACTAAGAACAGAACGTTATCTTTCAGAAGAACAGCGTCGTAATACACGTTTCACGTTACACTAATACAGCTCTCTTTGAAAAGCACCTGCGGAGAACTAGCTAGATTGTGCTGTCTAATTAAGCCCGATCAGGAATCTCTGAGGTGTGTTCGGTCGACGCGTATGCATGGATGTTAACAGCTACGGCTCCACGCAAGAGTCGCAGGATGTCTAACGGCAAGAACGGTCTGGCTCACTTTCATTCATTTGTGAAAACAAACTGAAACAGTGTGTAGTGGTTTCGAAGAAAAAAGAGAGTACATCTTATTGGCTTTTTTTGGTAGAACGCCCACGTTGTCGTCGTCAACTTTGCTAGCTCACCCAGTATCGAATAGCTTCTCAATATAACGACGTGTATGATCTCAGTTAGACGGAACAAATAAAGGCTCAGTGACGAACAGCAGAAAACGCATTTACAAACTATAAGATAACCTTATCGTACTATCATACTTATATGTGCGCGCGCGCATACGTATGTGTGGGATGCAACAACTTATGTCCGGGTTTGTTGCTTAACCTTTACAGACCGTCAGAATTTTTGCCATCAACTCGAACGCCTGAATCAAAGAGGCTTATGATTTTCCAGATTCCAATCCATCCACTTTTAGCACCAATTAGTGTAATTAAAAGCTTAACCAATCAGTATTTTATTCTACTGCATAAAATAACTGAGTTCGTCGGCAGTAAACGTTTTGTGACTTCAAGTTTCATTTACTTGTTAGTGCAGTACAGATGTTTCGGTGGTGTGTCTGAAGTACAAACGAGAGTATTAGTAATCACCCATAACTTGAAAGCAGTGGCCTTGCCACCTCATCTGTCCGCTATAAATATAACCGACAAAGATGGTGTTTTTCTAGGCATCCCGGAAAGACAGAAAAAATTTCCCGATGGAAACTATGGGGTAACCGGAAGATGTGAACGTTAGTTGCCAGACAAAATGGCCTTTTGAGATAGAAAATGGGTATGAAATAGTTTTAGCTGATCAAAATGAGATAAACTATTGTTCGCACAGTAATTTACTATGTTCCGTAAGAAATGAACCTACAAAACTGTCCTAAAGTGGTACAAGATCTTGTGTATGGGAGGTTTCCGAAATTCACTGACAAAACCAGTATAAGTAAAGCATGACCGAAGCGGTTCTCGTCGTTTAATCCAGGTGAACGACGTTTGGACGGGGTTTTCTGGACACTCCAAAGAGCAAGTGAAGCTTAGCACACAGTTGTATTTGTTTTAAATGTGGCTGGCAACACGACAGTTTCTAACCAAGAAGACACTGAGATAAGGAATTGTGCATTAATGGTTCATTTTTTCTTGGTGCTACTGGGCCCAGAACTGAGGCAGAAATGAATGGATGCGCCAAATTGATTGTCAGACTAGAAAAAGGTAGTACCTAATTCTAAATCCTCTTGTTCTGATTTTTCTGAACAGAATGAAGGCGCAGATACTATAATTATTCTAAGGTCACTCGAATGATCAGTAATAAGTGAGTAGTTTCGTTATCTTTCTAACAGCTTTTGTGTGAAAAAGAGCTAACTCGTAAACCTAACCTAATTCCGATGTGATGATCATATCGACATTGTTTGGATAGTTCCTCTGATTAAAAGAGTGAAATATACCAAACTGTTATTCCCCATACCATTTCAACAACGTCTACAGGAGGATTCTGGATGAAAGATAGCCCCGAGATGGCCATATCTTAAATCGTGTTTTGGAGAATTCACTGATTCAGCGGTAAACATTCAATTGTTTTCTGAGTCCGTTCGTACAAAGCGTTGAAACAAAGACGGAGAGAAAGCAGGTGCAAGTTTCTAGTTCAAAAACATCGGCAAGTAATGATTCGAATCATTTTTAGAGCAGCTCCAGAGATTAAATTGAATACAAGTAAAAGCTTTTGATTGATCAACCTTGGTCTAAATCTTCTTCCGTTATTCCTAAGTCTAAGCTCCGCATATACTCAGATTTATAGTGGTTGAATTAACCACTGACCAATAGTTTCCTTGAATTTTAAGGTTCATGGAGGTTCACAATTATTTTGTCTGATTTTGCTTCGTTTGCTAAATACGTGGACAATTCCAAAACAGATGATTCACCTCTCACGGTTCGCAAGGCACTGTAGATGTGAGTTAACTTGATACGAATAAGCCACCAGCCAACAACTTCATCAAATGACCACGCTTTTTCGAACACTTTAGTCTGCTTAAACTGTCTTAAATGAAAGTGTTCACACCAAAACAACTTCATAAACTTGCTTTCTTCCGACTCACATCACTTGGAAGTACTGGTACTCACAAAAGCATAAAGAGCATATGCGTCTAAGACATAGTTTAGCTTAATCTAAAATAAGGCATTCGAGTAACATGGATAATTATATTGACCGATTTGGCCATTCAACTGGCATGTTCATCTTTGGAGTCATTAAAGAATCAGGGAGTGACCCAATCACCCCCCCATGAATACGTCAGCAGACAAAGCGAAGGACCAGAGCAAATTCACCTCAAGGGCTATTCATAGTATTCTGAAAATATAAGCCGAAAGAATTCAGTACACCAAGGGAAGAAACATTCCTCAACGCCTAATCAAACGAAACTTACGGCACTCGTACAAGATGTTTGTTACCGCTTATATTTATTGAATTTTGTGAAGAGAAATTTATCCGACTTTGTAACTGATGCGCATCCACAGCTAATGTAATCAAAGGTTTACAATGTATCAGACCATATCCACATCACAGTGTAATAATATGGGTGATTCCTACCCTGGAAATCAATCAGGCAAAACTTGCTCCCTAAAATTCAGTGCAAACATCCGACCTCGTCCACGATTCCCAATGTAAGGTTTAATTATACGAGTACTGTCACAAGCGAACGGAAACGTCCCAATGACGTCTTGTTTCTATGGCAACAGAAAACAAGCCGTTCTAAGAGTAAGGAAAGCAGTGTAAACGTAACGATGCCCAAGAAACCATACATAACGCTCCAGTCACATATCCTCAAAACAAATTTAGATGCACGTAGAACGTTCTTATGTATAATGGAGATAAATGACATCCGAAGTGTGATTCTTTCTAAAATCATTTTTCACTATAATCAATAGCATATCAAAACAATGTTTGATCGGGGCTATTCTCACCGCCAGTTTTCAGTACGGCTAAGATTATTAAAGCGAGTTGTACAAACAACTGGTACACCGTATTTTGAGACAATAACTTACGATCACTCACGTTATTCCTTAAACGGATGGCGTATTGGAAGCAGAACGGCCATATTCACAGAAAAGTTTCTCACATAGGTTAAAGAAAAACCCCTAGCAAAACCTATGAGAAGATTTGGGTTTTGAGGCATCAAGACTAATTGAAAAAACATCAACCTGAGCCCTAGTTAACGATTTCGGATAACTTCATTTCGATCTTACAAAGTTCGGTTTCGAACCGACGCCCCGCCACATCCGTACGGTCACTGTTTGGACCACTCCAGTCAGTCTTGGAGGGCTGAGGTTTAGATTTGCAGCATTTTTATGGGGAGCCAAAGCCACTAATCCACAGACCATGCATCCTAACCCTTGGCTAGATGGATACGCTTCATACTATGGCCGCTTTGCACAAGCCACAGATGAGCCCGAACAGAAGTTCGTACACCTCGTCCATCTGCTGAAACAGAATGAAGCTGTAAAAATTGGCGTTTGGTTGAGAACAAGCAGCAGACCAAATTCAGAGCAAATGAGCTCCTCACTCCCTTAAGAACAGCGAATGCAAACTGATCCATAAGACATGGTGAAACCAAACCAGCACATGATCTTTATGATGAGTAAAATTATTCACAATCAAATACAGAGGGTTTTATCGATTTTTTTACGGTTATCATGAAGAAAATGACCAATACCAGCAATCTTTCGTATAGCATAACTAACTAAAAAAAGCGAGTGTTGGGGATGAATTAAAATCGATCGTGTGAACACACTTAAAGTCGGAACATGAAAAGCAGGTACCGGATTCGGATGTTGCCCATTGTGTTGATCCTAAATTCTTCAGTTTGATCATCATCAGCGTTTCTTTCTTCAGTTCAGTTTTGTATTGCAAACTACATACAGTGATCAGATTGCCAACTTTTGGGGAACCCATAAGTATTAAATAACCGTGACAAGTGAAAATGCCAACGCTATCAATCGTACGTTGACTACAGGCGACAAATGCATGTATCGATCTACATCTCAAACTCAAATAAGTATACGAAATACTTAGAAAAGCGTGGCGTCAACAAAAATTAATCTTTACTTTGGAGGTCTTCCACATACAACAACAATTCAGGTGATGCGTGCATTATTGCGCATGGTTATGCCGGATAGTGGCAATTTTGCCGGCTATAGTTCTTGTATCAACTAACTAAAAGCTGAGTTGCAATGCTTATGTTTGTGAATAATTCATGCACTTCTATATTCTATTTGCGCCAATGTCACTTTACTAGGGCATGCTAGGGGGGGCGCGGAGGCGGAAGTCTAAAATGTACTATAATCTTGCTTCATTACCACAGAGAACAAGGTGAGCCAAAATCACTCATTTAAACAGTCGGCGATACCAGTCAAAACTGGAATATCCAACACACATTTGAGAAACTAGGGAAATTACACGGAATGTTAGGCACATTTATCGGAATGTTAAGTGGAACAATCGATTCGGTAAAGAAACTACATAATAAACGAAAGGAGTACTGAAAGTTAATTTACTATTTTTCGGTGGTCTGAAGAGTGAATTCTACATCTGCGTAGTATATATTAGGAAATCGATGCTTTTTAACTGTTCAACCCAGATTTCCAATCAACAACGTTGCCCACGATGAGGACGACATCAATATATCAGATGTTTCAGGGCCATAGATAGGGGCAGCCGCGTCTGGATAACCCTGTTCTGGTATCCAGAGCCAAAGGACATTTGTGCACACAGATCGTCACCACGTGTGATCCCACCTAAATCCCCTGTATCCATTACAACCGCAGGAAAATCAGATCACGGAACATGTAACCGGAAATCTTTGTAGTGCACGAGGTCTAGGTTGGTTAGACAAGTCGAGGTGAGACAATATGAGATGAAATCTTCAACTATCGAGAACAAAAGCGCAAAACTTCCTGGTGTTCAGAAATGAGATCAACAAAAGGTTTGAAGCAATCCAGCTAAAGGTGTTCGGGTTAGTGCCAAAGTTAATGGAGCTAACATCTTAAACGAACTACATGAGTAACACTTCAAACAAAGAAATCAAAAGAAAGACGACAAGAAATAAACAGTACACGGGAATACATGTTGATTCATAAAACCACTACTTGCAAACTCAAACGATTAACAGCAATTTGCAGAATCTTCAGAAAAAACGATAGAGACAAAAGAGAAAATTTTTTGACATCTGAAAGTCACCTTTACAGCTGCTTACACTGCGTCAACTGTCTTCAGAGCACAGATACTCATAGCGCTGAACCTGATGAGCTGCCATTCCCTCCAACACCTCCCACCGAAGTAAACAAACTACTGGACCCCAGAATAAAGATAGAACAAAACCTGCGGCTAACAGCTAACTCGCTCCCGTTTCATGTTCCCTTGCCTGGCCAACGGTTAACCATTTCGTACGTTGCACCAATGAGTGGGGACCTCGAGAAACAATACAGTTTGATAGAAGGTGAGGCGGAATAACTGACAGGAGACTTAGCTATCTAGATTTATGCGTCATCCGGGTTAGAGTTGATTAACTTGCTAGACCCTGTTAAGGCTAGGAAACTTTTCACCGTTTAGTTCAGTTCTCACGTAACACATCCCTCATTCCGTGAAAACTGTCCTCCACAGGGACGGCCACGTAACAATTCAGATTCTCAGTTTCTTTTAACAACTAGTTCTTTCACCAAGTTGTTTCTGTGCAATCCCGCTTACTGCGTACGACCCTGGATGCATATTAAGCTCAAAACTTACTAGATGGCTCTCGTGTTATTGCGTGTTTTTATACCCAATAATTTGTAAGCGAGTGAGAAGGTATAACTCACTTTTGTGCAGATCAGGCCCGTCACTAAAACTCGTTGTCGAATTTTGACCTCACTGTTCTGGTTGGAATGGAAATGAAGCGAACGATATCCGGTAATATAGAAATGAAGTGAACCCATAATGACCACAAAGTCCAACTAACTTCAGGGGTTGTCGTTATAACAACGAAGTTAGGGTGATGACTAGTCGGAGAGGCTGATTAAATTTCAGATCTCAAACATTGGTCATCAATGCGATTAACTTCCAACTGTACGTTGATGAAACGATGAGCAACCGTACGGAAGATCCGCAGTAGAAGTTTCAAAAGATACGAGGACACATTCTGGGTCAAATTTAACATGTAGGGTGATGCCTAGAAGACTGTAGTGCTGTTGTGGAAACTAGACACACCGAGGCATAAATAAGCTATTATGTAAGAATCCTCGAGACGTACTGTGTAATGACAGCCGTGCAAATCCTGAGGAACATGTTAACCATAATTTTCCACTGTTCATTGTTCGATGTGCACGCTAAACCTTAGTGAAAAAGGGCATCGATTATTTCATACCGTACGAAAAAAACTCTGGTGCCCAAAGCCTTGAAGTGCAGCTGATTATCAGTTCATATGCTTGGTAATCGCTTCAGACAATTCAATGTGCAAACTTCTGCGTAAGCATCCAGAACAGAATTGAATCTTTCGAACAGGTACCACAGAATGTTAGCGGCTGACCAGCTTCTAAAGTAGCAAGGTCACAACAGGAAAGTCCCCACCCAACAAGTTCTCCAGTACCTTGTGTACTTTTGCGTAGGCTAGATCAAATGAGAAACACAAGACCAAAACAATCATAACAACCCCCTTATGGAGTACTGACACACTAATGAACGGTACAATATCCGGTTTCGTTTGAACAAAATAAACAAATGCAACCAATACGATGAAAAGCAACATAGGTTGGATTGCTGTCGGTTACAAAAAAAAACAACACAAACCAATTCTTGAACAGACCGGTGGTCAACAAAAGACAAAGCAAAAACAAAACAAAAGCACCCACACACTCATGTGTGAAGCAGATTTTGGCAACAGGTGCAAATACGCAGTGGTTGATATCAATGGTATCCATGTCCGACCGAAAATAAATGCTGCGTCAGACATCCAACTGGATTTGCATCAATTGGAAAACGACTGGGGAGAATAGGAAATATCACTAAGAATGTCCCCAGTGAGCAGCTGATTCTACAATAACGTTAGGAAACGTTTACTATCTCACTAAACGTTTCCAATCAAAACCCTTCGGAGTAAGCTGAAGAAAAATGTTTCAGCTCCTGGATAAGCTGAAGACAAGCTAGGCTCGCATTTGCAGCCTCCCTTGGATGCTGCACAAAGACAAAACCTGGTTTCGTATGACATCCAGATGCAAAACCTGCATTTTTTTTACCCCAAGTGCCCGGTGCTTCATGATAGGTTTTCAGTTGCTTATCCCGAACCGGACTGGCCTCAGGAAACGAAATTCAATCGACCGATCAATTACTCTGAGTGGATGGCGTCGAATGTGGTAATGAAAAAGTCAGTGGAACTGTGATGCCTCGCGTCAATTTCTCAGTAGTACTGAAGAACCCGTTCGAAATACACCAATATCCGTTTCGGTCTGCCAACCACCAAGAAGTCTCTGTTCAAATAGTCCGAAAGCTCATGGTCTTGTGTTCGCACCGAAGGGTTAACCTTCGGAAAGTCCCAGTTGAGTTTGCGAGTTTAAAACAATATCACTGGTGCCATTTTTGGGAAAAGAGGTGTTAGGACAATCAGCCATTTGGTGTGTGATCCCGTTTCCACGTGATGTCTGTCCGCACTTCGTAGTAGCCACTCACTTCTCACAAAGAGGACCACACAACATGATCAACATTTTGTCTAAATTTCAACTCAAATTTGTCTTCCACATGGTTACCCATTTCCAAAGATAGAAGTTGTGGTTCATTTTTGTACCGATCTGTCTCACTATTAAAAACAAACATTAAGTCTTGTCATTCTGATCATTCGACGGGAAGAATGACACGACATAGATAATTCTCGCCGTTAAAATCAGCCTATCACTATTATCTGCTCTACATGGTAATATATCGATTGTAAGTCATTGAACCAAAAATTAAGTGGTTACACAAATCAACAAAACTGACATCTGAGACCTTCAGCGAACACGTTTTGTGGCCTCAAAGTAACATAACTATGATTTTTGTCCTACAAATTAAAGCGCAACTTTCTACAAAACCAAAGATTGTCTAAGTAGTCCTGACCTTAGAAGTATGAGCGCCGCATCAATTTCCCATAATTGTGCCGTTTCAAGCACAAAACCGGTCAAAGTCCTCTAAGTTAACGTTGACATCATAGCCTTAGAGTAATACCCTGTGTCCAAAAGATATAGAAAGCCAGAAAGACAAAGAAACATTATCGAGTGACATCTTTGCTTCTTGTGAATGGTCAAGCAGAACTCACTTAAGATATCAATGCATGTATTCTTTGAATGTCACAGAGAGTCTTTCCATCAATTAATGCAGAGGATTTTTTCAGAAGAATGTCACAGAACTTTTGCAAGACAAAAAAACGAACAGTTTTTTTCACGCCGAAATTGATTTAAGCTAAACGTTAAGTAAAGTTTACTATGAAATTTTCCACAAGCAGTCCAACCCGTTAATATTCATAGTTAGCCCCCCACTGAACCAATATTTCAATTCTGTCACGTGTCGTCGAGCAAACGATTCACCAAATATTAAGCATACAAGGACCAACTGAAAGTTTTGGTAGTCAATCTCCTTCAATATCGGTCGAGTGTAATAACTGTATAAATGATCTGGTAGCTATAACATAACCTGAACTGCTTTTGGTTAACAGTGTGTAACAAAATTCAAGTGGTCAATGCTAGTAAACGAGCAACCATCAGCGTTGAAAAACAGCTTACTGAAAGACTTAGATATGCAGGAAAAGTCACGGGCATAATGTCACCACTTTCCGGCTAAGGGAAAACAGATGACAAATGAAAATCAGCCGGGCGTTTTAGTTTTTGACGGTAAAAATGAGGTGTTCAAAAATGTCACCATTTTTATTTTCAAGTTGACCATCACTCACATTTGATCGCAGCGTTCGCATTCAGATAGAC
>QNGE01000079.1:55048-82847 GCA_008508345.1 Paragonimus westermani | reverse complement strand
GTCTATCTGAATGCGAACGCTGCGATCAAATGTGAGTGATGGTCAACTTGAAAATAAACCAAATCCCCGATTACTGATCAGTAACCATTTTTATGAGTTGCTCTTGATAAAGTTTGCGGTTTATCAACTGTTATAGTCCTTCATTTGCATCAGAATACCACCTTTTAAAAAAAACAGAACTTGTCACTGCAAGAAATCATATCAAACGAAATTGCATAAATTCTACATTTAATATTTTCAGCATATTTAGCTCAATTTAATCATATACGTGTTACATAAGATCCGTTTTCTCAGGCGTAGTGAATTTACATACCTTACCCAGCTCATCAGTTAACTTTGTTCAGAAGAAAACCTACACTCTTGTTTAACGCATGAGTGGCTTAGTGCTAGACCCTAGAGTATGGTGAATTATTCGTTAAAAATACAAACTAAACCCATCCTTTTAAACAGGCTCCTGTGTAAAGCAGCCACATTGAAAGAATTACTCCATTCTGATTATCTCCAATCTACTCTCAAGGTCCAAAGGCCAGACAAGAATTTCTTAAACAACCATTAAGAGAGATAAACAAAGTATAGAAACCCAAAAGCGGTACGCTCTGTTACAATTCTGAAGTGTCGCCTATCATGCTTAACCGTAAAATAGCCGAACGTAAATAATTCAAAAACTGTGCGTTTTCCATGGTGTTTAACAGCATCTAAACAACTTGACGCCTATGACAGCAACTGACAAAACTTGCGAAAATTCCAGGTAAAACTTGAAGAAAAAGTTGAGTGTAAAATTTAGCCGGTGTTAATTGGCGGAGTCTACGGTCCACAAACCGAAGAGGAAAAATTTACTTTAGGTTGTCTTGCACACACTTGACTATTTTGATAAACGAATGCAAGTTCAGTCTTGTATGCTAAACTGGTTTATTCTCGTCCACTAAGCCGTGCATTCTTAGATCAACCCTCAATTCACTGGCATGTAATGCGAGGTGCCCAAACGTCTACTTTACAAAGGAAAATGGAAACGCAAACACGTATGCTGAGGATGCTACGTCTTGGTGGTTTTGTGAACTGAGATTCTCGCGGCCTACTTAACTTTTGGTTGAAAACGTTAGGAGATATGAAGAACATTCGGGTTCACCGGCCTGCATGCTGTTGGTGTTGTTGTTGTTGCTGCTGCTGCTGCTGAACCAAGTCGTCTAAAAAGTAGCGACAGTAAATGAATCTGGGCAGTAGAAGCCTTCTTACTTCTTACTTTCACTTGCAACTCAAGTGTTTATTTTCATAGTGCAAGCATATTGAAGCTGACTGTGTGAGTTTATACATTCAGGTTTCAGGAGGCAAACTGTTTTTTCTCCTTACGATATATTTAAAATATGACTCATTATTCTCACCATGGTTTTGTGATAGTTATTCATCAGTATCAGATAGTGCTATTATGTTGACAATTATATAAGACAGAGCAAGTTTAATGTTTGCCCGACAACAACCTGATGGTCGTTGTCGACCACGTGCGTCAAAATAGAGTACTGTTGCCTTCAAGTGAATCAAGCTAAGCCGGATGGTATTCACTGCTAACTATAGTCTACTATGTTGCTGAAACATCAAAACCACTCGTTTCAGCTAAGTAAACACGGACATACATGACAAGAGAAGCAAAGCAATAAATCCTTTGTAAACAGGAACAACATGCGTCATACTTTACCGGTCACGTTTGAATGAGCTGCAGGGTTCCAAGAGTCGAACTAATTTTAAATTACAAGTAAAACAGACCTCCATGTGGGTATGGGCAGAGTTTATAACTCCTTTATGTTACAGCATCCTACTCACAAAGAAATATGGTGTTTACACGGCGTTAGAAGACTTTCCACTTTTCAATGCTCTGTTTTATCGTGCTACTTCTAAAATCTCCGAAAGTCTTTCAGAAGTCGGCTAACACCGTAGCCCATAACCAAGGTCTTCACTTCGTTACAATTTTGGTCATTAGGTGTTAGTTGGAAAGGAGGGTTACAGTTCATTGGGGTCTAGTAATATTATTACAGCTTCCCTAATAAGCCTAGTTATAAGAATGACTGTCCAAAAAAGTTTGTTCGCTACAAGATACAATTGTTACAAAATTATTTTTTTACTCCTTTTTGCACCTTCAGACTCAGTAACGAGCTATAATAGAGAAAAGTCCCTGATTTTTCAGGCTTACTACTGAATTAAATCAGAATTGGTGTAGGGCAGTTAAGTAATATTTATCATTCACACTGATCTAGACCGGTGAAAGTAAACATGTATATGCATCATTCAGTCATATTCAATAAATAAACTGTGTTGTGCGTTTACCTTTCAGTTTTCAAGTGAAATGTGATGTGCATTATGTGATTTACCGAAGTTCTAGTAGTAATAGTACAGGTCAATTGAACATAATATTTCGCCCAAAATTGGCTTGATGTTCAATTTTGAGGTGAATTAAGTATTATAAATGTATGTAGCTTCCTACAATCATAAATTAAATATCCAATCTTTCATAATACAAAAGGTACGCAAGGATGACGGTCAAGCAGTTCGAAGGACAAGGTTGTGTGAAATTTACATGGAAACGTTGGTATTGTAATGACACAATTTCACCTGAACCACTCTCAATTTCTTATCATCAGTTAAAAAATCAATTCAGGTGTTTGCATTAGTCTCGGGGAAGAAATTAGGTACACTTCTTTGATTAGTATTGCGGCGTTTTTAATATTTGTCACAATGAAGGTGGGCTCAATAATGTCCAATAAAGATGTGACTCAACAGCGCCCCAAAGTTTAAGGGATTATCATCGCCAAGAAATTTTCCCGTTTAGCACCGGAAGTCTATCTGAGCAGATTCAGCTTGCGTATTACGCAAGCGCATTACGAAAGTGGCTGACTATCTCTGATAAGGGAAAGAGGTGACAGATTCAAAAGAGGAATCAGATGAAAACCGAAAGGAAGGTTACTTCTGCGACTCTAGTAGTTAGTAGGTGACATTGTTCTTACTTTATTCCGTCGCTTTACAAATTTATTAAACACCGTAATTGGTTTGGCATGAGTCAGCCAAGTAGATCAACGAATACAACAATATCTGTCTGAAATATCATTTAGAACGGCATCGGGTGCTTGCAGTCAGCGTGTATGGTTTGCGATAAGTTCAATGAAAATATTCCAGAACGTCAGTGGTGATTTTTATTCGGTAGCATTTTTGAGTAGGTTAAACACACGGCAGTTCACCTACTTACCTACGTGCTAAACACTAGCAATCACTGTTTTCAAAACAATGCAGTGGGGAAGCACGTTTCTGGTGACAATATACGTTTGCAACAAAGAAATTTTATGGGCATACTACACTGGGTGTTCATGCTGTATCACGACAGAGAGTCATGATACGAAACAAGTGTATCCACTTTCGCCAGTAGCTGCCGTCCGCTGATTTTGCAAACAGAAGTGCGATAGAAGAATGCTAAAAAGACTAATCGACTAAATCGAGGGCAGCATACAGTGAAGACTCATTGCCAGCAGGGCAGTAAATGCATACTAGTATGAAAAAAACTAGAAATCCATTTGCGGTGGAGTGACTGATACCAATCATAAATAACCGCGGGCACTAATGAAACTTCAGACGGTCATATTAAGGAGGTTGCTCTTGACCCATGTATTAACAAAACACGTCGATAGGCGCTAGTTATAGCTCGACACTTTTCTATGCGTATTACCAAGAGTGTATTATGGAACAGAGTTCACATATGAAATTGAACAGGCAAGAGGGCATGCGACCGTGCTGCGCATCAGTCAACCATTTTCATCGTCAACGTGCTAGTGCTAAGCTGACAAAAGAGTTTTTTACATACACAGCGGTGGAAATCGATGTAGTAAGGCAACTACCTTAGCATATGGCAAAAAACCGGGGCTTGTCAGTCATAAAAACCGTGAACGTTTGTGTCGGAGCCAATTGATAATAGCTCATCAGAAGACGGCGAGCGACTATTGACCAATGTCGGTGGTCTGGGCGGTGGCTATTTTGAGTACACACACGCGCGTCTGCATGTACTGGTATTATCTGCTGTCTACCTCATGCTGGGAGAGTGTTACATATGGTTTGCGTAAGCGTATTTAGCAAGTGATCCATACCATGACATTTTATTCATGTAATGTATCCACAAAACACTGCACGGAGAAGCATTTGCATTAATTCAGTTGTACTTTTGAAAAAACTCCGGATGTGTTCGTGGATGAACCCTCCATTTGCTGAAACGACTGTAGATCTCTCCAAGTTCGTCCAAATGAGTTATTGTTGTATCTGGTCTATTTACTGGAATATTCTGCTCTTACTGCAATATAAAGAGGTGGTTTGTAACAGGTATCAACACATGGAGTAAATAATACTCTTACAGATATTGACGAAGAACAGGCGTTATTATGAAGGAGATCATTTCAATAAGTTGGATCACCGCAATCTGTTTGTTCACTAAAGAAGTGGCTTGTTTACCATGGTCTTTTGAATATTTCAGAAATTTGTGAATTAAGTCGTTCGTGTGCTGAAGACATACGTTAGGTTTCATCACGGTTGTGTATACTAGACACTGAAGATGTAGGTAGCATTGAATTTAACCGTTCTAAAGGGCTTCGTAGAATCATTCTCCCGACCGTTCCTTGAATGTTCTCGAAGTTTCTCCTTAGAACATTTAGAGGACACTCGGAGAAGGTGTTGGCTACAGTTACATAGTATGCGCATATGGACAGTGTAATTCAGACAAACAAAAAACTCTCCGGAGAGTTTATGAAGTATTCTTCCGAGGAAATTTTCATTGTGACTTCCAGCCTACCTGGACTTTCGAATGTTAGTAGTTTCCCTGACAACCCTTCAGAAGAAAGGAGAGAAGTGTTGGAATCGTGAGAGTTCCAGGTTTTCAATCCATGCGCACAGAGGAGGAAGCAACTGGAAACTCTTTCTGGTAAACCACTGATGTAATTAGAAACAGCACTGGACCAAGGACATGGTGAATGTACGCACAGAGATGCACCGTGGTACATTGGCTGTGGTAATTACCAAAGTTGGCTTTGACCTCTTCTCCCCTGCATTTGAATGCTGAATTAATTTAATATTCGACAATTGTTAAAGTCACTACGTCTTCATTTCAAGTCTCGCTGTAACTATATGCGCTCTCAAAAAATTACACTGCCTATAGACTGACACTGCGTAACTCTAGCCAACAGCATTGGAGAATGCCCAGAAACGACTTACGGAACGGTCATGCCACTACCCATGTAGCACAAAACTCATCAAGATATGCCGTTGTCCCGCGGGTTTCGGTGGGTTATGAGAAAAGTCTTAAAAACAAGTATTTCATGAAATAACCATCCCCAAAGTAAACGTCTATCAGCTTCACTTCGAAATTTAGATTATTGTTTTCAGCAAATTTGGTGACACTTGTTTAAATGAAATCGTAAATGCAGACATCTTCACTTGCCAATCTGTCGAACTCACTGAGGTAAGTGTGGTATAGGTTGGACGGTTTTGCTCTCCCATAACAGTACGAGAGAAATTAGCCAGTGTTATACATCCTCAGATGCCATTTACAAAAAGTGCTTCCAAATGGTCCTCTTAATTTTGTTCTATTTCACATATTTACGGAGATATGAGATTTTCAAATATACCCATGTTTGAATTCAGTACAAGTTCAATGAGCGATATTCAAGCTATCTAGCATGAACTAGCAAATATCTGTATTATCATTATAATGTTTGTAAATTGCTGTTGATGGAGGTAGTCCAAGGTACTATCTGATCACCCATTCCCGATCGTATACTTCATAACAGATTCCATCACCAGTCAACAGAGGTACGCCGATATTTCTGCTAAAGAACTTCTTGTGTACATGCGACGTTGATTTACAAATGCGTGCGACCAAGCAGACGGCCGCATGTAACGTACTGTGAAGCATTCCAAACCGAAAAATGTAGGCTAGGCTACTGATTAATAGAGTGAGTGTTCTTGTTTATGCCATTCGAAAAATAAACAATACATCGAAATTACTGCAAATAATGGGTTGTACTGTGAACGTGGTGAATACTCTAACGTGCACACGACGCTCACTCGCCTATGAGAGTGAGGTTGTTGCGAACCCTCATAAAGTGCTTAGGTTACTTCAATAAGTCACCGATGGTTCGGGAATTCTTCTCTGTGTTGTTCGATTTTTTATACACGTTTGCTGCAGTCTGATTGCTGCTCTCCGTTCACTACATATTTCCCTTGCATTTCTCTCTGCAGGTTTGCCGTGGGCATCGAAGGGTGGTGCACTGGCCCCAACGTCGAAGGGAAAATCTTTTGAACATATGTACAACAAACTGTATGTTTCTGTACAAAAAAATCTCAGGTTTGCGGATGTTTTGCAATATACATCTTCGGTGGCCTCAGTAATCCTTCAGCACATGACGGAGATAATGGGGAGAGCTTTTGTAAAAATAAATCGAATTTTGCAGACCGTTTTAACAAGTTTGCTCGCAATTTTTTCACAACCCGCCGTAGCCCGCGCGGACCTCACGCGGAGTTCTAGTCTCACTACACACCGTCCGCCCACCTTCAGCCCGCCGTAGACCGCGCTGGCCCCGCGCAAGGCCCGCACCATTTTGCAACTTGGGTAGGGGAAAGACGTCATTATGATTCGAAAAGGCCGAGGGGTTGTTCGCGTGCAAACGTTTATCGTTTGGCCAAACTAGCGCGGCAGGAGCGTTCTGGAGGCAACGTTAATACACCCACTGTTTTCGTTGCAGGGGAGGAAGAACTGATACCTCGATTTTACAACACTTACAAGGTAAGCGATATTTTCTATGTGAAATGAAAAATCTAGATGAACGTCCAATTGCAACCACTTCTACTGAGCTCCGTAGGAAAAAAGATAATGGGCGGCATATGATCAGATCGCTTAATGGGGCTGCGCGCATTTTTTCCTCCCACCGTTCCCTGAGTGTTCCCAAAGTGTCTAGTTAGAACACTCAGGGATCACTAGGGGAACGGTCAGGGAACACTCAGGGAACGCTCGTGCTACTAGGGTAGAAGTGCAAAAGAACGCGAATCTTGACTTTCAGTATCGCAACTGCATATCAACCACTAAATCACTCAATCACGTCACAAATTAGTGAAGAATATACTGACACATTAATGAAGTTTTGACTACGGCAGTTAATTAACTGCCGTAGTTGCAATTGCAACCACATCACTGGAGGACTGACTCAGAGTACATAAAAAGGCGTACAGTGCTCAGGTAAACCTTTGTACCTAGCTCGTTTGGTTGCTTTGGTCTACAAAAAGATAGCATTGAAGCTCACAGTATCCATCAGACAAAAACGCACGTCGACTGCATTGATCAATGCAGTCTACCTGGCACAGTCTCAAAACAAGCAGTTCGGTTCATAATAATAACTGATTACATATTAATATGAACCATTACTACTTACGTTGAAAGTGTAGTCATTGTGTGCAGCTGAACCGTTCTCTGACATCCCATATGATACCCCTCACACACACCCTCGAATATCCACTCTTTGGTTAACTGTATTACGACCTTCAGTTGGAAGGCTTAAACAAAATAATTGCTGATTAGTAGGAAAAGAAGTCGGTGAGGCCACTCAAAAAATATGTGCCGTTATTTTTTTCTTTTCAGTTATGTTCGATGTTTTTGGCTGTCGGTTTTGCTATGGAATGTCAGTGAAAATCATATATGGTGGGTTTTAACCTGGATATCCAGCCAGTGCTTGGAGACCTGCAGGATGAAAAGTTCAAACAAGACACCGCGCCACCCTTGATAACCTACAGTGCGGCCAATTATATGATACCATGAGGACGTTAAGGAACAGATTCCTTCCGAACATAGATTAATGTGATTCAGCGACTTGTACACGGGTTCCAGGTCGGAGGCCCAAATTGCCCGAGTTCAGTCCGTTTGACCGCTTTCGTGTCTGACGATTTTCTGTTGACCTGGAAGTCAGTCATTGAAAACACAGGATACCAACGCTTTCGGGAGTTGCACGAAGTACCGAGAACAGAGAAAATAATAATCTAACAGATCAGAGTAAAATACTCATTTAACAACTTTTTAAGTAGGTGGTAATCAAATAACACATAGAAACGATCAACAGAAGAGCAGATAACCTCTAATGAAGATTCGTGCAAGCGGTAGGTAACCCCGAATGAGAAATGTTGCTTATGAAAGTCCCGGCGCGAAGCCTATAGAACTTTAACCCAATGCTAGCTCCTCGGCTCGTACGCCAAAGTTTTCCTCAGCCTTGTGTTAACGTGAATCGAAGGTCACAATAAGAAAACGGCAAATCTGCAAACAAGCTTTATTTTTCATTTGCTTACCATTTACAGGTGGACTTCAACGCAACAAGTAAGGGCGCTTAGTAGTTGTGATGGCTAAAACATTTTTGTCTTAATGAATGTAGCCTACAACAATGAATATGGCGCGGATCGACTAAGCACTCACGCTGTCACAATCACTTTGATGGTGGTGGTTTGTAGTGACTTCGTATTCACAAGATAACGTGAACTGATACGTTGGTACTAGTGGGGTAACTTTCACTCTGCAGGGAGTTTAGGACCTTGGGGACGTCGAATGTGATCTCATCACAGCTTCTTGTCGTGACCCCTTTGCCTGGTATCACTTACCGGGTTGAAGAATTGGTGCACGAGTCCTGTGCTCAAAAATTTGTGCAAGTTTTGAGTCACCGCGGAGTCTTCGAAACTCAAATGGTTAAGGGTAAAGAATTTCTAGGCGAGATTCTAAGGAGAGATACTACATGCCGGCGACCATCTTGGTGGTCAGTTGCGGGTATGTTTACCGGCGACTATGTCCATCTTCAAACCAGTGTAAACAACTTGATTAGCACACTAGAGCAGTGGCCTTATGCGAACTCTGTAAAGCGTTCGAAGGTCATACTTGTCTATGCGGGGATAGACTTTATCATCCCAATAGTCACAAATCCCTTTCTGGTGGCTGTCTGCAGTGATAAGAGAAGACAAATCCAACCGACAGCCCAATCCCGAGACCATTTTTGTGGACAAATTATGCAATGTCTGTCACACCTTGTGAACCGTGTATCAAAATTAGGTTCCAGGAGTCTCCTCTGAGCAACATACATGCACACTTGTTCTTGTTTAAAGAGAGTCCATAAGCTCCTAACCAGCACTTGATGCGGCCACGGTCAATCTGCAACGCAGTGGGATGACACGCATTCCAGATTTTTTAATCATCAACAGGAAGGTTGGCGTTGATAGGAATAAACCGGGGGAGGTCATCGATATATATCCAAAACCACAGCGAACCAAGTACTGATCATTGAGGAACTCTCGCTGAGATCGTGGAGGGAGATGAAAGGTTCGAACCGATTTTTACTCTGAAAGTTCTGTAACCGAAACAGGAAATAATCCAGCGAAAAACCTCTCCTTGTATCCCATAAGCCGCTAGTTTACATGCGAGAGAACCATGTGGGACACAGTCAAAGGCTTGGGCAAATTCGAAGATTGCACCCGAAATATGACGATTGTCTTTGGCGTCTGTCAGGCTATCCATGAGGATCAATATATTGGTCTTGCACGATCATTTGAGAAGAAAGCCATGGTGACTATAAGAGAAAATGTTACTTGGGGGGAACGCTCAAGGATGGAGCGTTCTAGCAGACGCTCTGTTGTCTTGCATAGGATGGTGGTAAGGCTGATCGGTCAATAACTAGCAGGAGAGTGACCATCACGTGTCTCAAATATGGGTGTGACAGTGGCCTCTTTCCACGCCTCTGAAACAGTGCCGGTCCGTTCACACAGAATAATGAGAAGCACCGCCAAAACGAGAGTCACTTCTTTGAGGATCCGGGGATGGATTGCTATGGTCACGTGGCACTGCAACCATTGATCTTGAACAAGAGTACTCAAAGTCGAGCACAGAGAATTCAGCTGTCAACAGTGGGTATTGGAAGTTTCTCCTAGGGAGAATTGAATGCTAGTCTGGCGGATCCGCATTGTAAACTGTTGAATAGTATTCTCTGAACACCTCGGGAACCACTTGAGGTTGGGAGTAGGATTATCATTCGGAAAGCCGCAGAGGATTCTTTGAGGGCCTAGTTGTTCTCTGGTGACGCGTGTACTTGAAAAAATACTATGCTCGCGGGCCACCGGCAGGGATTTTGACTCTCTCTGTGGGGGGTGTCGACGGATTTCTAGCTTACACTCGTTTCGTACGGAGCGAAAGGCTTCTGATCCCCCCGGCCTACCCGTTAGCTCCTGTTTAGGGAATAGGTAAGGACGTGTATCAGGGAGACGACGTATGTTCCGCGGAAGCGGTGAACGAGAGGAGCACTCCCACAGTTTCCGACGAACAGGTGCCCCAGTGGCCTCGTGCACAGCAGCTTCAAAGCAAGGTAGTTGGAATTCACTGAGTCAGATGCAGGGCTAAGTCTAGTTGAGAATGTCGTCAATGCGTTAAAGTCTACTTTCAACATTCTGGAACCAGCAACCGATATCCAAAGGCTAACACTGTACAATCCTCCACGAAGACGTTGAAAAACGAGTAGTGGTAAATCAGTGATCCCAACTAGTCAAAATATGATTGAGTCTTAATGTCACGATACTACCGAACAAATCATCAGAGTGAATAGATAGACAGTTTTGATCGACAGATCTTTTTCGGGGAATGAGTCACAATTTAGTGCCGAGCAGGCCAAAAATGAACTATAATTTTACAATAAGGCATTCATACCGAAAAGAGCTCCTCCAAGCAGTCAACAATTTAAAAAAGGGGAGTGAACCGAGCTCAGAAAAGGGGGGTTCACGTACCACTCAAGGAAAGTATAACGACCGAAAAATGACTATTCGCACAACCATCAGATTGACGCGGTGAAACAGAACTGTCTGAGTTAAGATCCAATCAAGGTTCAGAAATAGGGGTAGGTTGACTATATAGGGAGAAACACTCGGAAAGTCAGAGTCGGGTCGGATTTTCGCATGCTTTTGCTCCAAAAATCGATACTAACAGCATGTGGTCACTAGACCCCAGCAGTAGTTTGACGACCACTCTATCGATCGGGTGGTCTTCATTCGTGATAACCGGATCGGGCAAGTAGGTTATCTGTCCTGGACGGTGCCTTGTAGGTAGTTCGACATAATGTGTTCATGCTTTCTGCTGGATAAACGTTGCCAAGGATTTGGATAATGCGGAGTCAAATTCCTTAGTGGAAGCCGCTGTAGAGTTAAGTTTGGTTGCGTTGGAGTCACAGGTTATAAGACAACGGAAGAAACGCTGGGTAGACGTGAGAAGGTCTAGAGGCGGCAAGAATGGTCTCACAATCGAAAGCGGTACACGACAGCGAACGGCACATAGCACCGACAGGGGGCGTGTCACGCCTACGAAGACAGAATTTTATCCTGAGTGCGTCGCCTTTCTCTGGGGGGCATATTCCCCTACGGCATCTGTCATCAGGAGCTCCTGGCTCAGGAAAACGGCACGGCCCCCCATGCGTCCCCGTCCGGTTTGAAGAGCACCCACGAGCGGGCAGCTTATTAGCACTGATCCCCCGGAAAGCCAGGTCCATGTTAAGGCAAGGATGTGAGGACTAGTTTCGTGGACCAACCCCCTGATTTCTCAGTTTGTTTGGCAGGCTCAGACAGCCAATGTGTAAGCACTTGAGGGCTGCCTCCTAGTCTGGCTGAGTGCAAAAAAGAGAGAAGAGCAAGAGGAGGATCTTGGGAAGCTAGTCTTAGTAGCGAGCGGGGGTGCTTAGTGGCGATAAGTTACGTGAGCCCTCTTGGAGGGTAGTGGCCGTTTCGTCACAGCCTGAGCATATTTGTGTGCTCCTGTGAGAGGTTTCGTCCGCTTCTGTTGGCCAAAGGCCGATGGTTTCCAGATCGCCTTCGCTTTCTGAATTTCTAGAGGGTGATTTGTAGTTTTTCTCCTGTGGAAATTTGTATGGGGCTTTATACTGGAATAGACCTTATGACGAAATAACCCCGACACAGCCCATGAAGCAGCGCCTAGAATGAGCCAAGCATGAGCCATTTTCGATGTGAGGGTGGCCCCAGCCATCTCACTGGGTTATATTGTTTAGAAGTAAAGTGACTTTTGACGGACCTTTTTGAAGGTGAATCGACTCGGGATCTAGAGGAAGACTGATTATTCGAGCCACCTTTTTGAGCTACTCTTCCAGATTCATGGGGGTGGGGGCAGGCGCCTCTGATGTGGGTGTTTAAGTTGTTCCCATCGGGGACACTGGTCCCCTTTTGGGAGCAGAAAAAAGGACTCTCACGTTGGCTAGGATTTTGCGGTCAGCCTTGATATATGACCTTGTTCTAGCGAGCCAGGGGCGCCTGTGTCGCTCCCGCAACAAGCGATCCAGCGGAACTCTTCCAAGATTAACATGACTTTCTTCAGTACAGACGTTTTGTCCAGTACTTTCTCCGTGTTAATCTTTGTAGGGAACGTCACAAGAAATCCGAGTGATCTCATGGTACCTTTGGAGCGAAGTCTGTTGACAGAAACCATGTTTTTTGAAGCTGGAGGAGAGGGGGTGTTCAACACCGCTTTGACTTGTTCTCCTGGCATGGGTGTGTTTGGAAATCGTCCCCACAAAACAAGCCTCCTCTCTAGGAGTGCTCTGTCCCTCAGGGTGGTTGCGGTCTCTGTAGCTTGAGCTGTGGACAAGGTCGCGTCCTTGTCAGCAACCGCGACGCCTAGAAGGACGAGCACAATATACTCATTCGGCAAGCTCTGTTCTGACTTCATGTCGGACAAAGCTTTCTGTGCTTCAACCAGAGCCTTTCACACCGTGGACATCAGTAGTGCATTGACGTTCTTGGATGCATTGCAGCTACACTCACAGATGTCTGGTTTCTGCTCACTGCAGGTGGTGAGCAGTGGGACGGGCATGACCTCGGATGGGGGTGCAACCTTAGTGAAAAGGAAAGCTCACACAGAAGTGAGAAAAACGTATCGGTCCTCTTTGAGGCCGGTACAATCAAGGTGATGGAGGTTCGTCTGTCATTGCATACCGTTCTGAACAGTAACGCAGCGGCCGAACTGACCACAAACATTCGATACCTCCCACCCGGAAATGTTGCTGAATATTCTGCGTGTCATGGTTTTGTCGTTTGTGGACGAAAGCGGCAAGTTTTAACGAAGAAGAGGCACGAGGTCAAATGCAGATAACATAGAACCCAAATAATTCAATACGTAGTGAGTTAGTGTGTTATTCGATAACGAATAACAGTGATCCTATGTAATTTTTCAATACGCTGGGCACCTATAGAGCAAAATTATGAGTAGAGAGTGACGGCAAAAAAATTTGAACCAAATTTCGAGATACCCGCGAAATACACGTGTATCGACTGTAGCAAACGATACGTTTAAACCCCGCATTCATTTGAACATCGTTGCTCATTTAAGTTTTTTACCTGCTTTCCTTTAAGTTAAGCTATCCAGTTCATAACACCCGTCTCGGTGCTCAAATCACAAATCGCTGGGCGATTTGTTAGATTAACGAGTCTCCCTGTACACCATATTCTAGAGTCAAGATTAACACATCGGATCAACGCGCTGACACTTTGGTTTTCTTATTATGGATCAGTTTTTCAACAGGAGAGCCGAAAAGAATATGTAGGGTTCCAAATTTATAGCTTTATTTGGCAATCCATTTTTGCATATTTTTCGTATACCGTTTCGTCAGCTTCATCTGTACACTCGTTGGAAACCCGTTGGAAAATGATTAACAGCCCATTCAAATGTCGCCTGATAGTAGTTGCCGGCACTTCCTTCGTAAACCCCGCTTCCGCACGCATCTTCGAAAGTGTGAGAATCACTGTCGGTGTCATGGAGATCCATCTCATTATCATGTCTATTTATGATCTCTTCACGATTGTGCCCTTATTTTCTCTGCGGGGCCGCGCTTTGTAAATGGTGCAAGTGAAATACAACCACTTACACTCAGTTCTGCAGTTGATCCTAAATAAGCCATCTCCCATGCACCGATCGTCGCCCTTTTCGAAAACTTCAACAGTGCGCCCGCGCACATTGGAAGTGATGCGGCCGTACTTGCTTCTGTCGCTCATAACCGATTTCGGTATAGTGAGACATGCATACTGCGTCATTTGACTGCACTAGCGTTGTAGGTCACGGTGTGATTGAAAATGTTCATTGACTCTTGATTTCTGTTTCATGAAGCCTGGCCTCTAAACCATTGCTGGACAACATGACAGCTTCGAAAACACAATTATACTATCGGACATTGCTCTACGGCAGCAGCCAATGCGTGCAGTAGGAACCAAAAAGGGCGCAGAATAGAACTCCAATGGGCTAATCACAAGCTACATATAGCCTGGGAATACACCGGACAAGTGCTGCTACCCCAAAACTATAGATTTTCGCATGAGTGGGTTTTATGGTTCACACCCTAACTGGTGTAGCGGGTCTCACAGATGTCTAGTGACATTGAAATTTGAAAGTTTGCATGCTGGTTAACGGAAAACATCAACTCAGGAAGCGCTCTTCGGTAAGTATACTCAGTAAAATGAGGCAGATCCCCAAGATCTCAACACGCAACTACATCCAGGCACCTCACTTACGACTTGCACAGAATGGAAACAGCCGTTGCCGATCGAGAGCACGTAGTCCGTGTAGCGAGATGTCAGACAAATGCTGCTGGAAGTGCGAATGCTTCAAATGACAGAGGAAATTACAGATTTTCTTGATAGCTGTTTCAGTTCTAATAGCTAAAGGTGCATTCTGTTGGAGATAAATGCCGCTGGCCGGAAAGTGTATGTGCTTTGCGAGCGCACTGTGGGCTATTTGTAGTAAATATATTCAAACGTACTTGTATGGACACAAAAACCGCAAAGCTCACAAAAGCAGACAACTGGTATACGTCGCACTCCGTTGCACGGCAGTAGCCGAACATGAATGATCACGTGACGAAGAGACTGACATCAGTCATGTTTCCTTCGCAAGATTGACGTTTGGTGGTGCCGCCGACCTTAAACTGTTTGATGCATGCTGAGGTATGTTGTGGCGGAAGCCGTGCCCGTTGAAATGAATGACAGATGTTATCACGGGGTCAGCCCAGTAACCTAATCGTATCAAACAGAAGGGCTGATAGTGAACGCGTTATTACGTGGAGGGAATTGTCTACAGCGGAACCTTGAGTTGAGAGTTATTGGGTGTTTTATCTTGTGCAGGAGAAACTTACCAATGTCTGAGGCCACGTCGAGCGCTACTGGTGTGAACCGCGATAATGTTGAATCCGGGGTGCACACCGTGAGGACAACCACCGCCTGAGTAACATTATCAAAAAGATGTTTGAGACATGACTTAAAAAACAAGAATCGTCAGGTGTGACTGCCAGCGCACAGTCAGATGCTGAACCGAGACGTTGACGGTAGTGTGGCGACTGTGCTTGAGGTTTAGACTGATTGGCATTACCGCGTTGTCCACTGAGCATTTTTTGAGTACACTAGGCTTGTGAACAACGTCGGTAAGTGGTAACAACTAACAATCTGAAACCACCTAATTCCACACAAACTTCATGGTAATTGAAGATTTACTAGAGTGATTATAGCATGTGTTAGGAAGAAGGCTGTGAGCGATGTTTATATAACTAGGATTTACATAAACGACCAATGCAGTGTTAGTAAACTTGGCAGTCTCCATCTGTTTGCTGTTGATATTGAAATCGTTCTCACATTCTGTCAGCTCGGTAACATCGCTTTCTGTCCACAAAATGTACGACAGGATCTAGTGTCATTGTAGTTGTGGTGCAAAACATAAGTGATGATATTCCCAGTGAGCAAATCGAACATAATTACCAATGGTTGCCAATTACCCAGTGGTCTCCTCTCATTGGCGGGTTATATTGACACCGCCATTTCTGTTAGAGATCTGGGAAAACGCTATTCAAAATCCACTGATTTATCCGAAAAAGTGTTTTCAGATAGAAATTAGAAGGACAATACGCTTTATCAAAAGGACGTTCAGTCTACTGGTTACGAGGCTGATGAATTGCTCGACCGCAAATTGAGTAGTGCACATTCATTTACTGCCATCCACGCAAGTGTGATAGGCTCGTGTCAGAAGACCTTCGACGATCATTCACTGAATCCTTATTAAGATACCGTTCTTCAGTTACCTGCAAATAACGTTGTCAATAGCTTGGTAATGGTCCATTTTGTCTGCAAACGCTAAGGTTAAACCTTAAATTTATGTACGAACTCATATACCTGAACTCCAAATATAAAATATAAAATTTAGGACTTCATGAAGGCCTGCGTCTGTTAACGTTCTGATACTTGACTGGTGTGATCCTGAGATCGACCAGACTGCGTTTTCTGTTGATGCGTTCAGTGGTGGTCTAAGGGTAGGGGCAGAAGAAAAGAAGTATCCAAACCTGGCTGCTATAAACGGCAGAAACAAATCATACTTCGATAAGTACAAAGTAGGAAAAAGGATGTGGGTTACCCCTACGTTTGCTGGGAGAGTTGGTTGCTGCAATCGCAGCACGACCCATCAGGCCTATGGAGTAAGATGAGTGGTTGGCCCAACACATGAGTCAACTCCGACCGACTCCACCGGAGGAACACAGGAGGCCGGCTTACGTCGATCCTCGTTCGTCAGCCAGATCCCACGTCTTGATTGCGTGGTTGCTCCTCAGTGACATTATTGGCCACCGTGTACGGGTACGTTCCGCGTACTCACACGAAATGATAGAACTTTTGTGATGGAGCGAAGCGGTGAACGCGAGATCACATTTATTGGGGGGATATAGGCTACCGTTCATGGTGGCACCTGAATTAAGAACTGATGCACGTCCAGCAACAGCCTCTCCCATTATTGCTTTACCTGACGTTCGTGCAAGTCCACTTGCGGCTGCGATCTGGCCATCATGGATGGCTGAAAGCCTTCAGAATAAACGTGGTTCAGTGCAACTGGCGGACTATGTGGATGTCTGCCGCGTACGGTGTTTTCCGTCGCAAATTTTCACCCATTTAGTTGCAGATGACTAGTCTGTGGTGGACTCTGTCAACAAGCGGCTTGTTTAAAAAAGAAACCTTGCCTTTTCAAACGCGATGGAAGCCGGCACTCGGTTGAGTTATCGTCTTTCATTCACAAGCACGGCAGATTTTGAATTCTACAAGGTCGCAAATGGTGGGCAAAGCAGGAGAACGTAGATTGCTGTAGAGATCACCTAGAATGTGTACAAAGAAGCTCACGGTCCCACTAGGTGAGCTGAAGCTTGCCTGGTTCAGATACCCCGCATACCCATGATTATTGAATTTCCAAGTCATGCACCTTCAATCGATTGCAGTCTTACTTTCTCTTCCAGAAAATGCCAAAATTTCAGCCGGCTCTTCTCTGGGGCCAATAAATACAGCCCGTAGCCTGTGCTCACTTTAACTACGAAGAGGTGTAATTTGATTCGCACGTCTGGTGAATTTTCCAGCTACGTTCAGTCTATCTGTAACATATGTCGATGAGCTCGAACAAGGATAGTCAGGTCTCTGATGCAGCGAACATTTGTGAATTCTAAGCCCTCCAGGCAACAGATCCCAGTTCAGAGGGGAAGACGTTGGCAATGGTGAGTTTATTACTAACAAAGTGTCAGGGTATAAGAAAAATATTTAAAAAATAAATGGAGGAAAATAAAAAAAGGACGGTTTTAAATCCACCAAGTTTGCTAGTTCCGAGACCAACGATTCACGTGAATGCGACCAAATACAACATTCATGTAATGGTGGAGCGATAAGGTGCAGTTGAAACCAAGGTACACACAAACAAAGGCCCATCAGTGAGATTGGAGACCAACAAACATGGCTAGGATAAGCTTGGACAAGTAAACAATTCCTAGCTTCAGTAACACATCACGATTACCACTCATGGAAGGAGTGGTCTATCGAGAGCGCAGTTCGAATGGTCGTGCCAGTCCTCACAAGAAAGGATTACAATCACTTCTAAGGAGATTTCCAGCATGAGAAGAGCAACCAACGAGAAAGAAATAATTGAACACAAAAATCACAGTCACCGGCTTTCTATCACTCGGATGACGATTGTCAAACACTGAACGCGGGCAGCTATTTCAGCGCCATCATTCAGGATTTCCAGATAGCCCCTGAATGCGAAGGCTTCTATCACGTGTCAGTGATGTAAAACTTGGGAATAACTAAACCTCCGACCACACGTCATATTGGCGGAATATGACATCGGCGCTTTATTGAGTGTGTGATACGACGGAACGACAATACTGCGAAATGGGTCGGATAAGCGTATGGTACCCACTGTAACCACTATTCTCTTAAGCAGCCCTTTAGACACATATGAAGGTTCACGACAGCTGAGGAACAAGTAAAAATGGTGGTTGTTGATAAGCAACATGATCAACACTGAGCTTCTAATGTAGGAGGTAACCAGAGAGCTGATGTTGACAATGTGTTGAAGTTGCAAGTAGCCGAAAGGGTTAAAACGAGCATGAATGGTCCAATTCATCCTTGACACATAGCTCAAATCAGCGGTCACTGAGAAAAGAGTGAATACGGCTGAATGCAATCCAAAGTCCATAACCCGGAATGTTAATAATAATTTGAGGCGGACACCAGCGGACTAGTTACTCGGCGGTCGACTTTGATGAGATATAAATTTCCACTGGTTTGGGCGTGGCATATGGCAGGATCGTAGTTTTGGTCTCACCACGAAGGAGTTTATCATTCGAGCTTCGTGCAAAATTTTTAGCGAATTTGAGTTTTTACAAAGTTCGTTCTCCTCTGCTTTCTACCTGAATGTTCAATGAGGAATCCACAGCATCAATTACGCGCAATACCCATTATCGGAGCATCCCCGTCCTTAAACGGCTGCGGTCACGGGATCTTCATCCTCATATCCTGGTCACGGCATCAATTTTTTTTAGCCAAGAAGGTGGATGAGACAGAATTTGTTTATTTGGGGGAAACCATCGCACGACTTAGCGCCTCAACGGGACCATGAACAGAAACACTCATTCGCACGTCACACTCATCTGAGGATGCTCTAGTCGCTTTGGACACTATTTCTCAGTTCCGTCATGCGGCGGAAGCCATTGCACGTTATGCTGCCCTTCGGTGATCCTTCCCGTATTCCTCCTGTATTTGTCCCGCGATCATTTCGATCCATGCCGCTACTGAATGATGGTGTAAGTAGTATGGTGCGACCGTCTATGCTCACTACACAAGTATCTGCTCCCACTGTGGTCCAAAAATAGTCTATTGTATTTGATAAACTGTTTGCTGACAGAAATCATTGTACGTATGCCTTTTCAAACTGAATGGGTGAGAAAGTACAACAAATATCATGTGTGCCAGTCGTCAATGTAATGTACAAATCGCATTGGTCTCCACAACTCCCAATCAAGTCTGTCCCGGTGGTGTGCATCACTGATGCGGAAACGGCCAAAACTATGCTACTGTCAGGTAACTAGTTGCCAGAGATCCTGTTGCCGATTGTTCCACAGTTCTCCCACTAAATACCTGGATAAACAGTGGTCTCAATCTATTGATAAATATAAACTCACCTTTGCCGTTGTGTTCCAATGAGAAAGTTTTATCATACTATCTGCTTATGCGGAATTTACCTGTACACGGTGGTTTCAAATGTCTTCAGGGAACAAAAGCACGGATAAAAAAACTGGACTAACAAACAGGTATACAGTAAGGTCGACGTCGTCTCTCCTTTTAATAGCTTCACTGCAATTTGTCGCATTTGCCGGGACAAGCCCCCACCGTACTAGACAAATTAGGCAAACGCCGCGCCGTGCTGAGAAACCAGCCTTGTCAGCAAACGTAACAGGTACCAACGAGCCAACTCAGCAGCAACGGAGTGTAGAACAGCTTCCGCATGCAAGGCAGGACTAGTGGAGAAGCCCGCTGCGAAGTTCGGTTGCTAACGTAAGGGAGGCGTTTCTGTTACCGATGAAAACGCTTAATTACTCCCCTTTGCTGCCCAATGAAAAGCCGTTGTACGAATCTGGAAAACGATGTGAAGCAGAGTTCAATATGAGGCCCATTGTCAGCAGTAACTTAGGTAGCGCCATTAAACTGAGAGAACAAGGGTTCCGAAGATGTCCACGTGAGGTTTTTTGACGTGCAGTTTCAAATTTATATTGTTTCCGACCAAGGTTAAGATCGACCTACTTATTTTTGGATGTAAGCACACTCAGTGGAGAGTGGCAAGGTTTCAGTAAGATTAGCACGCCCGTACCAGAAACGTTCGTTCTGGCCCGCAAAGTGATATATGCGGAAGTTGCTATCAGTGTCGCGCCAGATAAATTGTTCCACGATTATTATCACTGCGGAGTGTACGTCCGGTTGAGATATGTGCATTGTTTCATAGATGTGGTGGCGTAACTAATTCGCCGCAGTAAGTCGGCGAGGAATGTTCTGCGAACTTTCGCAAATAATCACCCCTTCGGACGGGTGCGTTTGAACGCTCTCCGATTTGTCAGAACCTGACTGACAAAACTGTTCTACTACCGAACCCCCAACCCGTACAGCTGCTGTCAATTTGCAGTCAACTTAGCTGTCTTTCATGTTGGTCGTAACACTGAGAAGCGAGAAAGAGCCAGTGTCTTCGTTTGGGATACTTGGAACACAGCAAATATCAGTCGATTACTGAGCAATATTGTACAGGTATTGTGTCTCTCTGGGATAATAGTCGTCGACTATAGAGCGCAGCGTGAGTCCGCAGCCGTTGATTTGCGAAAACGTTGAAAATTCTACATTTCGGAACATGTCAAAAACGGCGCTTTGAGGTGAAGGTGGGTTGGCACCAATCTTCACAGAGTTGTTTCCGTTGTACCACTGACAATGCCACGGTTGATGTACCCTCCGGCAGCGCTAAGGACACGGATGAATCATAATGTTACAGCGATGTTTTAGTGACGTGTTTCACACTTGATGGAGACGTCTTGTGCAGTAGATGCAAAGGAAAATGAGCATACTCCACCTGTGAGCAGGCTGGTGAGTAGTTGCATTATATGGGAAAATTGGAAAGGAAAAAGCAATAACAGTGGCCTTAACCAGCGAAACGATGGCGTTGTTCAAAAGATGTTTCCTCTGAGTGGTCTACTGTTGCAAACAGTTCGTCATGGGGAGGATATTAACAACTAGAAGATGTAGTTTGTCCCCAGGACTGTACAAGAAACTCTGTAGATAGGCACTCAGCTGAGAGAACTGGTAATGTTGTTGTAACACACGACGGATCCAAATGTGCGCAGTATCCCTTCTGTGATGGGTTAGAGAACTACACGTCATCCACGTACGAGTAAAAACCGACCAAACTGTGGTGGACATCGCGAATTAAGCGTTAGAACGTTTCACAGCGCTGTTAAGATCAAACAGCATGCGTAAAAGTTTGAATGGTCCGAATGGTGCTATGACAAGCGTCTTCGACATGTTTTGGGGGCTACTGGAATCTAGTTATAAGCGCCTACCAGGTCGATTTTGGTGAACGTCCGCCCTCGCGGTGGGCTTGACGTCAAGTCCCTGATGTTGAAATTCGGAAGTGTACCGGGGATGCTCACGACGTTCAGTGTCCAGTGGCTGCCACCTGGGCGCCAGTTGCTATGCGTCCTTTCAGGAGCCATGTGTGTTTGAGAGGCCTGGGGACAATCGGAACAACAGATACTGCCCAGCTGAACCGCGACACTCGTTAGCGCAAATTTTAGTTCAACGGGCGCTGAACAACGTGAACGACTATGCACTGGCGGCTTTCGTGGTGCAGCGCGATTTGCGACACCAATCCCCACGGCCGGTGGTTCATTCGTTCACCTAGCCAGCGGTGGGAGTTAACCGTGAGGTTTCCACAACGACGACGAACTACGAGGTTAGAAGGCACCCGGCTGATCACAGTGGCATGTGACAGTTGGCCTCAAAATTAGAGTTCTATCAAGTAACTGTAGTCGACAGGCGGTAACTCGAAGGTCGAAGTGTCCATGAAAATAGGCGCAGTGATAGGAAAAATTGTCAGCTACGAAGGGGTCCTAGCAAAAATCACGACGAAGACTACGATTTACACTCAACAGTCAACGGTCGGAATCCACAGTGGATCCACCGTTTACGGCTCGGAGTGTGCTAAACTACGACCAATGTTTTGTTGTTTAATGTGCAGTGACGCTAGTCTCTGCTTCTGCATCCACTGGAATGTTCGGTCTGAAGACTAAACGTCGTTAAAACGGTTCGGCGCGTCGCGAGTAAAGTGTAGCATAAGCTGAGAAAATTTGACTGGATAATGAACTGTACGCTTGTTAGGAAGTTCCGTTTCTAACAAGGTGAACCACGTCTAGGACAAGATCTCCGAAAACTTGAACCGTTAACGTGTTCAGAGTTATGGAAGAAGAATGTTCCCAGTCGGCTTCCTTACTCTCCCTCTTCACTAAACGGAATGTGGTGGAATGTGCTATAAACAGATTGAAATATACATTGAGTGCGCTCATAGCGTGTTATATTGAAGAAACGAAGGGATCACCGACTTCAGACTGTTCACGGTTTCAATGTCGTTGCCGGGATCAAGCGAGCGGCGCCGGTCGATCGCGAATAGTACAATGAATGAACGATCAGTGTACGAAATCAACACACGAAATAGACACTCGAGCGAGCAGACAGTATGACGAAGCGCCAACGCAGCGGAAAGGTAAGTGAGCGAACGAGGTAACAGTCGGCACCTCCGCTAGTTCAAAGGAATTTTTAGACCCGTGCAGGTTTTTGTAATAAAAAATGGGAACACATGACAGTCAACACTCCAAAACAACCAGCGGCAGGGAAATACGGTGGTCACAAATTCATGATATACCGTTCTTTATATGAACGAGCCAGAGTGTAGATGTAGATCTTTATTATACTAAAAACGGAATGGCCCGTTCGGTCTAAGTGCACCAATCCTGCTTCAGACTCTGGGGAGACTCCCAGTGTAATGCAAGCCTCCTGAATTTTTATTCCTACTAAACACGTGAATTGTGCCTCCCTCGTTTCAATATCCTTCACTTTGTCAGTAGTAACCTCGTCGTTAAACCACTGCTATTAGTATTCCAGATTCACGCTTTCCCAGGATGACGACCTCGTGGATGACAGTCCGCTTTTCCTGCTCAATAACAAGTCGACGTCTGCTGACCTGGAATGCAGTAATTGAAAACGGGTTATAGCATCGTTCTTGGGGACTACAGTAAATGCCAAAAGTAGGGTTATATTACTGACGTGATGAGTTTTTGGGTAGACAAGAAGCAAACAATGTTTTAGAGCGATCCATAGAAGCGCTGCCGACGGCCTCGGAAGGGAAGCCGTTCCAAAGGTTTATAACTCGCTATGAAAAGAACAGATGACTAGGGAGGGTCCTGAAACGATGCTTAAAAGGCTTCTCATTGCGTCCTCGTCGGCCGCCACCATCCGCTACAGTGAAGAACTGTTCTAAGAGACCTTATCTAAGAAATAAGTGTGTGAGAATTAAATTACCGCGAAGTCGTTTGAAGTCAAGTGGATGTAAATAAAAAACTTCAGACCGGGACTCGTACGCAGCATTTCCTAGGCATATGAATAGTTTAGTGGCCGCGTTCTGGACACGCTCAACAGCCACCCTGTTTTTCTTCAGACCGGTTTGCACGACCTGATTCGCATACTGGATGAGCGGTCTCATAAACCCCGTAAAGCGTTCGAAACGCCATGGACAAGTTTATTTTTCGGATCAGTGTCTCACCCTGCGACACTTAGTGTAACTAATTCATCATATTTTGAGTATCAAATGCATCGGTGATTATTTTCCGTTTTTTGTTTTAGTAGTCCATATATTACTAACATGTCTGCACAGTTGAAAAATTTTTGCTGGGATAAATATTTTGTTGTTCGTGGTTGATTTATGGATGCCGAACAGGTGAGTTGAACTGCTAACCACAGACAGTTTGGGCCTTTAACTATTCTATGTAATATGTTCGTGCCTCTCCAAATGTTCTCGGTAGTTCGTAGTTAGTACGCGTTCATTGTGTACGTATTTGCATACAGCCGTCGAATCACTGTGTATATCATCGGTTTGATAAAATTTATGTGGTACTGATATCATACACTTTTGGTTGGTAGCTATTATCAGTTTCTCTCCCCATTTTTATCTTCACTGCCTGGTGATGATTGTGTTGTTTTGAGAGGTTTCTTGATGCCGTAGGATTATCGCACATTCTCCTGAGTGACAATGTAATTTGTTAAGAGTGCATATCGTTACTGGGACTTCAAATGAAGACGTAATGAAATTACGACTCAACGTTTAAGTGTAACTAATTACATTTATCACCTCTTTTCCTATAAGAAACGAAATGCCATTGATTTATCACTATAATGGTAAATCTGAAGCCTTTCGTGCTAAAGCTGACTTCGATCTCTTCTCCCTTGCAATCATCACAGCCGACGTGCCGTGGTGCATCCATGTACACAAGGATTTGTCCTTGGTCTACTGCTGTTTCTACCTTACATCAATGGTTTGCCGAAGAGAATTTTCAGTCACTTGTCTGTGCGGGCAACTTGCAAACCTGGAACTCCCACGATCCCAACTCTTGCTTCCTTCTGAAGGGCAAACAAAAACTACTACCTATCTTAAGTCCAAGTAGGCTGGAGGTCACAGTAAAAAGTTTCTTAAGAGGGACACCAGAAACTCTTGGGGAAACTTTTTCAGTTTACCCAAATTTCACGGTCCAGAGACGGATGCCGTGTAATTATAGCCAACACCTTTTCTGACGTCTCGGATTGTCGGAAATAAGTAACGGGAAACACGGTAATGCTCATTTAAGCTTAAGTGCTTTTAGAATTATTAATATTCAAGTGACTTTCATTGGAGCGGCATCCTGACAGCGTTATGCCTTGTTCATCCCCCCACCAGTATTGTGCTTAGTTCTGTTAGCTGGGCTGTGGCCTTTGAGACTCAAAGTCGGTGGCTGGAAACTAAGTGAGATGGCAGCTAATTGAGCTCACTGACGTGAATGTTGTCGTCGGTTGGCCGAGTTCTCTGTGAAATGAGTGCACTTAATGACACGGGCCAGTGAAAGTCGTAAGGAAGATGTCTTGCTGATGACACCTTTCTTTGGCTTACGACTCAGTTGTTTGTTTGCAAGGTGTAGGCACCTTGATGTTGAATGTCTGAATATGAACGGAGCTGTTTTTAGTGGTTAGTTCTCTTCCCGTCCTCTCTTTCCTTCTCCCTTTTTATATAGGGTTTTCTTCTTCGTGGTTGTGTGACAGTTAAACATCGGTGTGAACCGGTGGTGTATTTCTGTCTAGGATGATGATGGTGATGATGATACGGCATGCTATGTTTGTGTGTAGCGGTACTGCTCGTTCGGCCGTCATCCGTTGAGTCTTTATGCGATCATCCGAACTTGATATTCCCGGAATATTCCATGTAGCATCGAGTACAATTCGGTTTGCAAGGCTGCTTGCTGGAGACTCTGGAACCAGCTGCGAGAAGATCGCTAGGTCTAATTGACGTATGATGCTGTCGAGATGGAACAAGCTGCTGCTACCGAGAGCTACCTGATGCCAATGGTGTACTGCTGTTTAGAATGATGATCGACAGAAATTGAGGGGCGGATACAGGAGACGATAGAATTCTTAGAGCTACTTGATAAACAGACTTTCCGGAGATGACCTGTCTCACCACATCTGAAGCATGTAGCCTCTAACAGAACATGTGAAGTGGTTGTTGGCGCTGTATATGACACTGATTGTCGTTAGTTTCTTCTGATTCCGGGGGTGTTTTGGGTTTGTTATAGCGGTGTGCCGAGTCCGATGGGTTCACCGAAGTATGGTGATGCGGTGATTGTTTCTCGGTCATTTAAGGTTAGCTGGCTTGCTCGAAGACCGTTCCACGGTTTGGTGATTTGCTCTAAGATTTTTGCTTTATATGAAAAGATAGAAACCCACTGATAAAAGTATCTCGAATAAGATGCAGTCTTTGACGAGCGACTCGAAGTGTCAGGCGAATTGATTAAGCGATTGGTCGTTCTCTTGTTTAGCTTTAGCTTTGCATTTGCTTTACCAGTTGCCAGACAAAATGTCATTTTTAGGTTGAACATAAATACTAGAGAATTGGTGTTGTTATTTTAGATGACTCGCACTCCGAACCAAGTTCGGACACTGATGGCGAGATGAAATTGATGAGGTGTGGGGGGCAGAACGACGAAAAGCCCTATTCGTCTCACAATGCGAGTATGCGGGCTTGTAGTGCTAGTTCCTGAATTTGTGCGCCCAAGGTTTCCCCAACCTTATGCTACCGTGAATCGGAAGTCGCAAGGAGAAAACGGTGAATCTGCAAACAAACTTTATTTATTGATTCACTCACCGTTCACAACAGACTTCAACGTAACAATTAAGGGGTGCTAGGGAACTAGACGTGAGAGCACCTTGAGTACAACCGCACAGCAGCCGCCAGAGTAGAAGAGTGCGTTGACGGAAAATTCCAGTCGACCTTCAGAATTCAAACAAGCGTAAGACTGGTTAAGCGGCGTTCCTAACGGTGATAGCTCAACACTGTTATCCTGGTGAATGTAACTCACAGCAGTAGAGATGATGTGGATTCATTATACAGCTATAAGCAAAACTGCGATACTTATGCCGACCCACTAACTTTGATGCTGGTGGTTTGTAGTAAATTTACATTTACAAGGTAATGTGAACCGGCGCGGTGGTACTGGCAAAGCAACTCTCACGTCGCGCGGAGTTTAGAATTTTGTGGACGTCGAAGGTGATCTCACTACAAGCTGAAGCAAATAACAAAAGATGTGAATAAGGAACCTCACAATAAGTGTGCATGTTGAGTGTTAATGTAAAAAACGACAACAAAGTAAGTACTACGTTAGAACACCATCATCAATCTTCTGAAGGAAGTTTAGTGCGTTAGCTTGTTAGCAGGTGATTCTGGTACTCGTCGAGTTCATCTTCCAGAAGAGAAATGACTGGATTATGTGTAGGTTGTCTTCGCGTATCACTGGTTTGGGCGCGAGGCTACTGCAAATACATGCCTCTTACTCTCTGTACCTCGTTTACTATGTTTCAATACAGAAAGAAACCTCCTGTCAAGTGAAGATTGTCCTGAGCTTCTTCACCGTGGACGTAAACTGATCGGTTTGCAGTCAATTACGGGTGCATCATTCTATTGATGACGGCGATGTATTTTGGAATAATCACGTAGACTTATATCTTCCCGTTGTTTGTATCCTTTTCTGTGACCATTTGGGAGTTCATTCGTTCGTAAACGGAATCGTTGACATTTGGGCAAAAAAGTTTGGGAATCGCTCATCACGGAGCACTAACTCACAACTTACTCAGATCAAAACAGGTGAGACAGTCTCACGAAGAACTGCAACTGCGAAAGCACGTGAAAAACTGTTCTGAACGAGCTGTACAGTAACGTCGAAGCTGTCAACTTGTCATTATATGCTCGTTCTGAGTGTACAGTGCGCATTTATGGGAGCCTCCTCTGGCGTTCTCCATGTCCAGCGACGTTCGAAAAGAGTACCCACTTTCCCCCTATCTTCGATTTTGTGATGCACGATATTGAGGAAGGAGTACTCAGAGGATCCCAGTGAACAGTCGCTTGTGCGCTGTCAGACTCAATACGTCGGTAAAAGTCTGTCGACGCAAATCAGAAAGGCGTTGTGTATTCATCATATCGGCGTACGCTCCGACGGACAGCTGTCCGGATGCTGCCAAGGATGCGTTCTATGACGCCCTCGTTGACCTTCTGAGGCAGTCTAAACACTCAGACATCATCATACTAGCGGGC